>CM042399.1:31380058-31515058 GCA_023634145.1 Thymallus thymallus
TATTTTCTACATTGTAGAATAATAGTGAAGACATCAAAACTATGAAATAACACATATGGAATCATGTTGTAACCAAAAAAGTGTCAAATCAAAATATATTTTATAATTGAGATTCTTCAAAGTAGCCACCCTTTGCCTTGATGACAGCTTTGCACACTCTTGGCATTCTCTCAATCAGCTTCATGAGGTAGTCACCTGGAATGCAATTCAATTAACAGGTGTGCCTTGTTAAAAGTTAATTTGTGCAGTTTCTTTCCTTCTTAATGTGTTTGTGCCAATCAGTTGTGTTGTGACAAGGTAGGGGTGGTATACAGAAGATAGCTCAAATAGGCAAAGAGAAATGACAGTCCATTATTACTTTAAGACATGAAGGTCAGTCAATACAGAAAATGTCAATAACTTTGAAAGTTTCTTAAAGTGTAAAAAATAAAGAAAAACCCTTGAATGGAGGGAGGGAGGGAGGGAGGGAGGGAGGGGGGGAGGGAGGGAGACAGACAGACAGACAGACAGACAGACAGACAGACAGACAGACAGACAGACAGACAGACAGACAGACAGACAGACAGACACAGACACAGACAGACAGACAGATATATAGATACGAGACACCCCGACAGATAGATAGAGAGCCTGAGACAGACCGACAGACAGGTTTAGACTCACTTCATCTCCAGTATCTCCTCCAGCTGTTTGCGTCTCTCCAGCCTCAGGTTGGTCAGGTGACCGTCCCGCTCCTGCAGGGAGTGCTGGGTAGTGGAGAGGCGCTGCTTGGTGGTGTCCAGCTCCTGTCTGGTCTTCTCCAGGGCATTCATCATCTCCTCCAGCTGAGAGAGACAGACAGGGAGAGAGGACTGTTACACACACCCACTTGCATGCAACAATACCCATAGGCACTGACACACAGAGACACACAGAGACTTAAACTGGCACACAGAGACGGTGCATACACACACATACAGTGCACACAAACAAATATATGCATACACACAGTGATTTTCTTCCACTGTGTGTGAGGAGGGTATGTGTGCGTGTGTGTGTGTGTGTGTGTGCGTGTGTTTCCTCCCCTGGTATAATAATAAAGTGAAAGTATTACCTCATGGCTGACTGACAGAGGTGAAATTACCCTGGGTCAGAAGTCTGCTGAATGACATGGCCCATGACCCTAGAGCTGGAAGCAGGGGTCACATACCCTCACCTTTCTCATTCTAGTCCTACCTTATTCTCCTTGTTACTATATATGTAGCAGGTAAGGGCTTTCTTTGCTTACACCTAAAAAAGGTCATACCAAAAAGGGGGACTGGTATTGTGAAAACTGTAATGTTCTACCTTTGAGAAGATGCTGTGTCAGCTAGAAGTGACCCTGTCCTCGAGTAGTGTTTCTGTGTCCCACTCTGCTCCTGACTGCTGGTGTCTGACAGACCTGACCTCAGGGGACTATTATCCTGATAGGAAGTGTCTTACTGTTACCAGGAAGTAGCTCACTCTCCACCAGGAAGTCATCGGCTGAGGATCAGATGGTCTGAAGACAGCATTATCTAATTATAGATCTTAAATAATAATTAACTTTGTCAGTCTTCTAACTACATCAATGATACAAGAGATCTGTTCTTAGGCCATGAACCCAGAAAGAAAATAATTTAGAACGGATGAACAATTTTCACTGTGCCCTCTCTCTTTCCATAGTCATCAGGTAAATTCAAGGCAGAGTGTGTGTGTGTATGTGTGTGTGTGTGTGTGTGTGTGTGTGTGTGTGTGTGTGTGTGTGTGTGTGTGTGTGTGTGTGTGTGTGTGTGTGTGTGTGTGTGTCTGTGTGTGTGTGTGTGTGTGTGTGTGTGTGTGTGTGTGTGTGTGTGTGTGAGAGGCTCTCCATGTGGTAGGACATGAAAAAAAAATTGGGCCTCTTTTATGAAGGGGCCAAATCGTTCACACATTTTTCAGGACACCCTTTCTCTCTCCCCCACTGTTTCTCCCTCTCTCTCGTTAGGTGTGCTTCACAGATGTCAGAAATGTGCTCACTCGCTCTTCATGAATATCACATCTGGGGAGGAGGGGAGACGGATAATGAGATGAGAAGGATTCAGAAAAAAATGAATATGAAAAAGGAAGAGAGAGAGAGTGACACGCCTCACTCAACAATCAGTACAGTGGGTCTATAAAACCCAAAACACCTGTCCTCCAAAAAGCCAAATACCCAGTGTAACCCCAGAGTCAACATGCCAAGACGGGTCACACGTCTACATCCTTCCAGTCCCCAAAAATCCATTACCCCTACACCACATCTCTCTTAACAAGCTCTCACAGTCTCACTGCAGATATAGACGTTTTTCGACGTTTCTCCAAACGTCCAATTTCGAAGTTGCTCCAAATGTCAAATTTCAAAGTTGCAAAAGATCTCTGGTCTCTCTACCCCCTCTCTCCGTAACCCCCAAGCCTCAGCCCATCTCCCAACTTCAGCACCCAACCCTGCACCTCTCCCAACCCTGCACCTCTCCCAACCCTGCACCTCTCCCAACCCTGCACCTCTCCCAACCCTCCATCCCTTCCCAACCCCCTCACCCCTCGTCGAGTCTAGCCACACAAACAGCAAGTCGTCCTTTCACAATCACATCATTAATAAGGAATACATTTTAGTGAAATTAGGGTCTTAATCAGCTTAGAGCTGAGCCTGTGCGTGCTAATTTAGCTCAACTTCAAGGGAAAGCCCCCTCGCCAGGGTAAAGCCTGCTAAGACCACCTAAAGCCCCGTTGGACATTAAGCTGATTGGGGGCTCAGAGTCCTGGCCAAATCCCTCTTGTCCATTCACGTCGGTGTTGATGGTTCAAAGGCCTAGTTCAAACGCCACAGAGAGGGAGAGAGAGATGGACAGAGAGAGAGAGAGAGAGAGAGAGAGAGAGAGAGAGAGAGAGAGAGAAAGCAGAGGGAGAGAGAAGGAAGGGAGAGAGAAATAAAGGTGCAAACCAGAGAAAGGTAGACAAAGAGGGAGAGATGGAGAGAGTGAGAGAGGGAGAGAGTGAGAGAGAGCTGGCTGGGGGTGTGAAGTCTAGTGACCCGAGGCATTACCCACGCTCCATTTCAGCAGCCCTGGCTGATGGGAGACTTTCAGCGCATTAAACATCATGAGACTGATTACTCTGGGAGCAAGGGAGGGAAGAAAGGAGAGAATTAAGAAAAGAGGGATAAAAAATGTGAGAATATGATGCTGGCAGCGCGGTCTGAAACTGTGAGAATATGATGCTGGCAGTGCGGTCTGAAACTGGGAGAATATGATGCTGGCAGCGCAGTCTGAAACTTGAAGAATATGATGCTGGCAGCAAGGTCTGAAACTGTGAGAATATGATGCTGGCAGTGCGGTCTGAAACTGTGAGAATATGATGCTGGCAGCGCAGTCTGAAACTGTGAGAATATGATGCTGGCAGCACGGTCTGAAACTGTGAGAATATGATGCTGGCTGCGCGGTCTGAAACTGGGAGAATATGATGCTGGCAGCGCGGTCTGAAACTGGGAGAATATGATGCTGGCAGCGCGGTCTGAAACTGGGAGAATATGATGCTGGAAGCGCGGTCTGAAACTGGGAGAATATGATGCTGGCAGCGCGGTCTGAAACTGGGTCAGGTGATGTTCTAGAAGGACCTGGTCCTTCTCTGTTCTCTCTCTCTCTCTCTCTCTCTCTCTCTATTTCTTTCTCTCTCACTCTCTCTCTCTAGCCTAACAGTTAAAAGAGTTGGGTCAGTAACCGAAAGGTCGGTGGTTCAAATCCCCAAGCTGACTAGGTGAAAAATCTGTTGATGGGCCCTTGAGCAAGGCACTTAAATCTAATTGCTCCTGTAAGTCACTCTGGATAAATGACATAAATGTAAATATCACTCTCTCTGACATCTGACCCAGGATCATAACAGCAGCCTGATCTGATTGCTGTCTAGCTGCATTTTATTTGAACCCAAATAAAATGGGTTACTGTGTGATTGTGTGAATCTGTGATGGCTCAATGTGTGTCAGTGTGAGGAAGGTGAACAGTGTGACTCCATGATGCTGCGTGGGCTCCAAGTGAAACTGAGTGTAGACAGTGAACGAATGGGGTCCATGTTAGGTCAGTTGCTGGAATGTTGAGAGAGGGTTCTCTGTGTACTTAGCCACTTCACAGACCTTGACCAGTTACTGAGATACGTTTTTTAAACTACATGTAATATTAGTTACAATAATGCTAGACAAATACTCCTCTTGGTCTGTTCTATGCTCTTTTCCTCTTGTCTTGTACTCTCTACTTATGTGTGTGTGTGTGAACCAGCAACTGTTCAGTATCATGTATTCATACTTCTAGCCACAGATTGCACTCATATTACTGGCAGTAATAAGTAATGTAAGGTCATTCTAATTCAAATGCACGCTCACACCAGAAGGAAACTCACCCTCTTTCTGTTTCTCACCACAGACACACGCGCACACATGCAACCTAGATTTTGACTTTGACTCTTTATAGCTCCCATAAGAAAAACTTAGTGGCTTTGACTCGTTATAGCTCCCATAAGGAAAACTTAGTGGCTTTGACTCGTTATAGCTCCCATAAGGAAAACTTAGTGACTTTGACTCGTTATAGCTCCCATAAGGAAAACTTAGTGGCTTTGACTCGTTATAGCTCCCATAAGGAAAACTTAGTGACTTTGACTCGTTATAGCTCCCATAAGGAAAACTTAGTGGCTTTGACTCGTTATAGCTCCCATAAGGAAAACTTAGTGACTTTGACTCTTTATAGCTCCCATAAGGAAAACTTAGCGTGAGAGAAAATTAAGGGAAAGGGGAGACAGAGAGACAGACAAACAGACAGGAAGAGAGAAAGAGTCAAACTCAAGTCAACTTAACCCAGTCTAGCCCAACACGGTCCAGTCCAGTCCAGCCTAACATGGTCCAGCCCAGCATAGCCCAACACGGTCCAGTCCAGTCCAGCACAACATGGTCCAGCCCAGCATAGCCCAACACGGTCCAGTCCAGCATAGCCTAACACGGTCCAATCCAGCCCAACATGGTCCAGTCCAGCCCAACATAGTCCAGTCCAGAATAGCCTAACACGGTCCAATCCAGCCCAACATGGTCCAGTCCAGCCCAACATAGTCCAGTCCAGCATAGCCTAACACGGTCCAATCCAGCCCAACATGGTCCAGTCCAGCCCAACATAGTCCAGCCCAGCATAGCCCAACACGGTCCAGTCCAGTCCAGCACAACATGGTCCAGTCCAGCATAGCCCAACACGGTCCAGTCCAGCATAGCCCAACATGGTCCAGTCCAGTACAGCATTCTCCACATAACCCAGATTAAGCCAATCAGACGCGATAACCCAGCCAACACTGAGTCCCGAGAGGAGGCTCTGATCTACACTGATCACTGACAGCTGACTTACAGACAGACAGACAGACAGACAGACAGACAGACAGACAGACAGACAGACAGACAGACAGACAGACAGACAGACAGACAGACAGAGCGAGAGACAGGCAGGCAGACATAGAGAGCAAGACAGACAGACAGAGCGAGAGACAGGTAGACAGACATAGAGAGCGAGACAGACTGACAGACAGACAGACAGGCAGGAATACAGGCAGACAGACAGACATACAGGCAAAAGAAAAGACAAACAGATAGACAGAGTTGACTTCAGGTCATCCGTTCCAATGTTTACCAGTGGAAACTAAAACCAGGAGGACACTGCACTCTGAGCCACACCACAACGTTTGGTAAACGTTAGAGAAGAGACATGAAAAACTCCTTATACGGTTAAGAAGACATCACTGGAGCTTTGGTATTTTCCCCAGAATAATGTAATGTGATGGGATAGCAGGGTACACTTTGGTATCAATGACATCATCACTCTCAGAGCTTCTTAAGGACCGACTTTTTAATTTTAAAAAGACATTTAAAAGAATGTCAATGACTGTTGTGGGTAGATTTATAGTATCAGTAGGGTTTACTCCCAGAAGAGAGTGTGGGCTGCACACACACATACACACACACACACGCGAACACACACCTACTGCAGTAAATTCAAAGAAAAGCTGAAAAGACATTTGAAGTGGAATTGGGGAAAGCACTTTCAGCATCCTGAGAGAAGAGGAGAAAAGTGAAATCAGTTTAAGACAGACATTTCGTTATAGCAGGACAGAAAGGGAGGAGGAATGGTCAGTTAAACGACAGCAGGACAGAAAGGGAGGAGGAATGGTCAGTTAAACGACAGCAGGACAGAAAGGGAGGAGGAATGGTCAGTTAAACGACAGCAGGACAGAAAGGGAGGAGGAATGGTCAGTTAAACGACAGCAGGACAGAAAGGGAGGAGGAATGGTCAGTTAAACGACAGCAGGACAGAAAGGGAGGAGGAATGGTCAGTTAAACGACAGCAGGACTGAAAGGAAACACATTATCAGTTAGACTGAGGGTGAACTATCCTAACAAAATATTTTCATAATCTGTCCGCTATTACATCTCTGGCCACATGGAGGTGCAATTACTGGTTTACTATCAGTTCTCTGATCTGTAATGTGTGTAATAATATCCCAAAGTTCAGTAAATGGATGGTAAAAGACAGCATGGACCAAGACAGATGGGTTTGTGTGTTTGCTACAGTAATCACAGCAGGAGAGGCGTATAGAAGTATGCAACAATAATGTGTTGAGTTTGAGTTGTGTTGGACAGGCTGTGGTATTTATGTGCATGTGTGTGCAAGTGAACATAAGTGTGTGTGTGTGTGTATGACATGAACCTGTCTCTGTGCTTGCGAGTGTGCAGCCTCCTCCTGGGCCCACAGCACCTCCCTATGGGCGGAGGTGTTCATGCTCTCTCTCAGCGCTTGCTCCAGCTCTCTGATTCGCTCTACTGTCTCACGCATGGCCCCCTGGGAAGGAAGAGGAGTGCGGGAGGATGGGGGAGGGGCAGGAGCAGAGCCATTGACAGTGATGACAGTTTTCAGTCTAGCTCTGTACAGTACATCACACAGCTCTACTGAACCACTAAACTACCTGAGGAGGAGAACATGAAAGAATATGGTAAGAAAGGCCCAAGATAAGACATGTAATGTAATAGAGAGTGGTAGAGTATGAGTTCTATGTGTGTGTGTGTGTGTATGTGTGTGTGGCCTTTCTGACACCTATGGAGAAAGGGGAAAATAGATCCTTCTACACATTGGGTGACGAAGCTGTGAAAGAAAACATTGGACAGAAATAATAAACCCTCCCATCCAGTCCCTCTTTCCTCCTCTCATCATTCCTTCTCTTTCCCACACGTTCACACTTTCACACTCTCTTCCAGGAGCAGAAAGGTCCGGAGGCCTGGGGTTCACAGGAGAAGGCCCTCTGAGAGACAGAGGCAGGTAACTAGGTGCTGAGAGTCAGGACAGAGCATCCCTAGCTACCTCAAACACCTCCATTCTCCCCAACAGATAGAGACAGAGAGAGATTGACAGTCCACCTGATATCTTGGTTAAGTCTTTCAGAGCAGAAACAGCACCACTAGGTAGGTAACGCCGGAGTCGAAAAGTGCAAGAAACAGGGGAAAAGTGCAACAAAAACAAAAAGAAAGAGTTGGATGATTGGTGGGTTGTCTTGACGCCAGGTCCCAGCTGGGGGTTAGTGACACACACGCACGCACACACATGCAAACACACAGACAGAAGCCTCTATAGCCAGTCAGTGTTTGTCACTCCATCAGTAGCGTAATTGAATGTGACAGGCGGGCAGTAACTTGATGCAGCAGGATCAACAAGCGCTGCTCCAACCCCACCCCACTGAGACACACACACACACAGAAACAGGGGGTATCACCACCAGACCCCTAAGTGTGAAGCCCAACCAGGTAGAGAAAGGTTTGATGGAGAGGTTAAAAAGAAGCAGAGAGGGGGAGAGGGGAGAGAGAGAGAGAGAGAGAGAGAGAGAGAGAGAGAGAGAGAGAGAGAGAGAGAGAGAGAGAGAGAGAGAGAGAGAGAGAGAGATAATTGGTGTAGTACGACCAATCATGGCCCAGGTCTCCTCAGGGCAGTCTAATTATGTAATCTAGCTCTCTGCTTGAGATGGAGGGAATATAATCACTAAAATAAACGAGTGGAGAGTGAGAAAATGCACATTTCCACCGCGGCATTCACAGCTCAGCACCTCAGATCCCCACCCTTCACTCACACACAGACCTTTCACACACATACTGGTCTAGACAGAGACGCGCCCTTTCCCTCTCCCTCTCCCTCTCTCTCTCTCTCTCTCTCGCTCTCCATTTAGAGGAGACCTCGGTCAAAATCTTAGTCTCTCTGTATCTATCTTTCTCCCTCTCTGTATCCATCTTTCTCCCTCTCTACCTCTCTGTATCTATCTTTCTCCCTCTCTACCTCTCTGTATCTATCTTTCTCCCTCTCTACCTCTCTGTATCTATCTTTCTCCCTCTCTACCTCTCCAGTAGACGATGAATGACATTAAAGTGACTTCAACTAGTCATCAAGCCCTTGACTAGCTGAAACAGGTGTGTTTGTGCTACGCCGGAACCAAAGAAATGGCACCCCTTAGCTTTCCAGGATCGTGTCAGTGACCCCTTTTCTTTTGTTCTACTCTTGATGAAGAATGAAGTAGAAATGGGTATTGAGTGTCATTGTTGTGAGTTAGGGTGGGGAGATCAGAGTTGTGAGAGTGCTATATGAGGGTTTTGGGAGATGTGCAGCGTGGCAAGATGGAGACGATCACAGAGCGATGCTATCACTCCCACATATAAACTCAGCTGGGTACCTTTCAGTGGCTGGATAAACCACAAAGGAACTGTTTGTTTGTGTTTATCCTCAGAGCGTGCTGTGTTCCTGATGGAACCAGCGATACAGGGGGAGAGGGAGAGAGAGGGGAGAGAGAGAGAGAGAGAGAGAGAGAGAGAGAGAGAGAGAGAGAGAGAGAGAGAGAGAGAGAGAGAGAGAGAGAGAGAGAGAGAGAGGAATAGGGGGCCTCTAAAGCCCGGTGGCTCCAACACAACCCCAGCGTGCAGTGAGACAGTAAGACATGAGGGCTACTGAGAAACACCACTATACACAAGTTAGTTTTGGCAACATGCATAACAAACAAACAAACTATAAAAACCCTGGTACTCTCTTTTACCATTTACCTCAACATCTAAATTCTGTAAGAGTTGCCGTTATTCAGGCAGTAGAACATTAGTATTGGTCAGCACAGGGCTACCTCAACAACTGTATTCTGTAATAGGTGGCGTTACCTCAACGAATGTATTCTGTAACAGGTGCCGTTACCTCAACAACTGCATTCTGTAAGAGGTGCCATTACCTCAAGAACTGTATTCTGTAAGAGGTGCCGTTACCTCAACAACTGTATTCTGTAAGAGGTGCCGTTACCTCTACAACTGTATTCTGTAAGAGGTGCCGTTACCTCAACAACTGTATTCTGTAACAGGTGCCGTTACCTCAACAACTGTATTCTGTAACAGGTGTCGTTACTCAGGCAGTAGAACATTAGTATTGGTCAGCACCAGGCTACATCAACTACTGTATTCTGTAAGAGGTGCCGTTACCTCAACAACTGTATTCTGTAACAGGTGCCGTTACCTAAACAACTGTATTCTGTAACAGGTGCCATTACCTCAACAACTGTATTCTGTAACAGGTTTCGTTACTCAGGCAGTAGAACATTAGTATTGGTCAGCACAGGGCTACCTCAACTACTGTATTCTGTAAGAGGTGCCGTTACCTCAACAACTGTATTCTGTAATAGGTGGCGTTACCTCTACAACTGTATTCTGTAAGAGGTGCCGTTACCTCAACAACTGTATTCTGTAAGAGGTGCCGTTACCTCAACAACTGTATTCTGTAAGAGGTGCTGTTACCTCAACAAATGTATTCTGTAACAGGTGCCGTTACCTCAACAACTGTATTCTGTAACAGGTGCTGTTACCTCAACAACTGTATTTTGTAAGATGTGCCCTTACCTCAACAACTGCAACATGAGTGTTTCTAAACTATAACAAGGATAGAGTCTAGTCTACGCTGGCAGGGAAGGATACTCTACTTCATCCAGCCCCTGGGAATACCCTGGCATGAGCATATTAACACCTCAGTACAGCCCTATACATACGCCCACACACACATAAACACACCTGTGAGATGGAGTGTGGATGTCCGTCTGTCAGTCCATCTGGCCTCCTCTCCCCTGAAACCATTTGTTTAAGGATGTTTGGACACTTCCCTTGCCTTCAGAAAGAGAGAGAGAGAGAGAGAGAGAGAGAGAGAGAGAGAGAGAGAGAGAGAGAGAGAGAGAGAGAGAGAGAGAGAGAGAGAGAGAGAGAGAGAGAGGGAGAGGAAGAGAGAGAGGAAGAGAGAGAGGAAGAGAGTGAGGAAGCGAGAGAGAGAGACAAACAGAGAGAAAAAGAGAGAGGAAAAGGAGAGAGAGAGAGAGAATAAGATTCTAAGAAAGTGCATGTTAAGACACAAATTGTTTTAAAACTGTAAATAGATCCACAAAAACATATATAACACACAGGTGTAATAAAATAATGTTGTGTTGTGTCATGGAGAGTCTATTAAAACATGGAGGACAGAGTGTAGAGACGAAAGAGACAAGATGAGACTTGACTGCGTGTGTAAATCTCTCAACATGCAAACACACACACACATAAACACAAACACTCACACTGCTGGTGTGTAAATCTGTCATCAGCAGTGTGTAGTGTTGAGGAGTTGATTACAGAGCTAACCCATGTATTACCTGGCCCGGGTTTCTGTGTGTTTATACTCTATAGGAGAGACATGCTACCATTCATTTACCCTACAACTAAGAAACACACACACACACACACACACACACACACACAGACACACACACACACACACAGACAGACACACACACACAAGCACACACACACACACACACCCTGGATGGCAGGGAGCTCGTCCCCAGTGATGTACTGGGCCGTACTACTACCCTCTATAGCGCCTTGCGGTTGGATGCCAAGCAGTTGCCATACCAAGAAGTGATGCAGCCAGTCAAGATGCTCTCAATGGTGCAGCTGTAGAACATTTTAGCCTCCTGAGGGGGAAGAGGCCTTGTCGTGCCTTCTTCACGACTGTGTTGGTGTTTGTGGAAAATTATAATTCATGATGTGGACACAGAGGAACTTGGGGGTGTGCTCGGCGCTCCGTTTCCTGTAGTCCACGATCAGTTCCTTTGTCTTGCTGACATTGAGGGAGATGTTCTGACCTCCTCCCTATAGGTGGTCTCATCATCGAGCAGGGGGTACAGGAAGGGACTAAGCACACATCCCTGAGGGGCCCGTGTTGAGGGTCAGCTTGGCGGATGTGTTGTTGCCTACCCTCACCACCTGGGGGTGGCCCGTTAGGAAGTCCAGGAACCAGTTGCAGTGGGAGGTGTTCAAGTACCAGGGTCCTTAGCTTAGTGATGAGCTTGGAGAGCACGGTGTTGAACGCTGAGCTACAGTCAATTAACAGCATTCTTACATAGGTGTTCCTCTTGTCCAGGTGGGAGAGGGCAGTGTGGAGTACAATAGCGGATCTGTTGGGGCGGTGTGCAAATTGGAGTGGTTCTAAGGTGTCTGGATGCAAAGCATTTCATGGCTACAGATGAAAGTAATTTGTGATAGTTTGCAAGCCCTGCCACATCCAACGAGCATCAGAGCCGGCGTAGTAGGATTCGATCTTAGTACTTTATTGACCTTTTGATTGTTCAATGGTTTGTCAGAGGGGATAGCAGGATTTCTTATAAGTGTCCAGATGAGTGTCCCGCTATTTGAAAGTGGCAGCTCTAGCCTTTAGCTCAGTGAGGATGTTGCCTGTAATCCATGGCTTCTGGTTGGGATATGTACATACGGTCACTGTGGAGAGGACGTCATTGGTGCACTTATTATTGAACCAGGTGACGGATGTGGTAAACTCCTCAATGTTATTGGATGAATCCCGGAACATAGTCCAGTCTGTGCTAGTGAAACAGTCCTTTAGCTTAGCATCCGCTTCATTGGACCACTTCCGTATTGAGCACGTTACTGGTACTTCCTGTTTGAGTTTTGATTGTAAGCAGGAATCAGGAGGATAGAGTTATGGTCAGATGGAGAGAGAGCCAAATGGAGGGTGAAGGGGAGCTTTGTATGCGTTTCTGTGTGTGGAGTAAAGATTAGAGTTTTTTTGCCTCTAGTTGCACAGGTCACATTGCTGGTAAAAAATTAGGTAAGTCGTATTTAATTAAAATCACCGGCCACTAGGAGCGCTGCCTCTGGATGTGCATTTTCTTGATTGCTTATGGCGCTATACAGCTCGTTTGTGATTGGTCTTTGTGCCAGCATCTGCTTGTGGCGGTAAATAGACAGCTACGAAATATATAGATGAACATTCTCTAGGTAAATAGCATGGTCTGCAGCTTATCATGAGGTATTCCAACTCAGGCGAGCGAAACCTAGAGACTTCATTAATATTAGCGATCAGGGACCAGCTGTTGTTAACAAAGACACCCACCTCCCCCTTTAACCTTACCCGAAGCTGCCGTTCGGTCTTGACAATGCATATAAAAACCAACTATATATTATCCATATCCTTGTTCAGTCATGACTCCGAGAAAAAAAGGTAATTACAGTTCTTCAGGTCCCGTTGATAGGATAGTCTCGAACTGAGCTTTTTAGTTTGTTCTCTAGTGATTGTACTTTCACCAGTAGAACGGAGGGTAGAGGCTGTTTATTAATTCGCCGACATAGTCTGGTCAGGGAGCCCGCTCGATTGCCTCGGTGAGCCGTCTCTTCCTCTTTCAAGTCCCAGGCCTGGTCTGGAATGAGCCAACCAACCACAGCTGGTCTGGAATGAGCTCCAACCACAGCTGCCAACTCGTTGAAGTAGAAATCTTCATCCAAATCGAGGTTAGTGATCACTGTTCTGATGACCAGAAGCTGTTTTCTAGCGCCATCTTCCATCTCAAGAGGTTAATAAAAAATACAAATAAACTATAGAAAATGCCTGTTAAGTGCCAAACGATATTAGAGAAAAACATTACAAACTCTGACCCATCTTCGTTAATATTTTATTTGATCTTTTAACATTAAGAACAAGCACAGACATCTAGTTGGGCTCCCGAGTGGCGTGGCGGTCTAAGGCATTGCATCTCAGTGCTAGAGGCGTCACTACAGACCCTGATTTGATTCCGGGCTGTATCACAACCAGCCGTGATCGGGAGTCTCATAGGGCGGCGCACAATTGGCCCAGCGTCGTCCGGGTTAGGGGAGGGTTTGGCTGGGGTAGGCCCATCATTGTAAATAAGAATTAGTTTTTAACCTACTAAAGGATAAATAAAGGTTAAATAAATCAAATAAATTCTAGATATGACAATATTCACATATTTAGACATATTTGTTTGTCATTCTTTTCCATTAGGTTGAAAAAATAACAAAAAGCATTTTAACCGTAACAGTAATGAAGATTTATTCTTGAAATCAGCCATAAATTCCCCAAAAATGTAATTGCTAAAACATTTCTAGCCTGTCTATCTATGGCTAACAGGGTTGACGTGCTTTGCTCGACACGCTCAGTTTTCCACGTCAAAACACTATGGTTTGACTATTAGATGTTCAATGTTTCTTTTGAATTTTTTTTTTTTTTTAAAGGAATAGTTTCATCATATTAAAACGAGAATTCGGTTCACGGAACAGGGTTGACCTTAAAATGAGGGATGGATGTAAATGAACCACTAATCACATGAAATAAATAATAATCTTCAGAAATTACTTTTTCAAGGCAACAAAATAACTAGGGCTTTACAATGATGGTGAAACTTAGAGAAATTAAGATTAAGTGGGTTGAAATCTTCCTAGAAGTGACACAGGGTTGACGGAGGGATATGCAAAATGCTGAATGTTGGCATTTTAGCGAGCCTTTATTCTGATATATAGAATTCTCCATATTTGGGCATCCCAAGTGGCACAGCAGTCTAAGGCACTGCATTGCAGTGCTAGTTGCGTTACTACAGATCCTGGTTCAATACCGGGCTGTGTCACAGCCGGCCACGACTGGGAGACCCATGAGGCGACGCACAATTGGCCCAGTGTCATCCAGGTTAGGGGAGGGTATATATATATATATATAATTTTACAAAACATAGAAATTCACCATTTTCACATATGGAGACACCGGTATACGGGAAATGAGGATGAAAAGTGGTGGAGTTGCCCTTTTATATAACAGCCTTTTTAAATTAAATACTGGTGCACAATTTCTACTTAAAATATTAAAAGGACGCAAAAGACACTTTTCGTGTAACAACCCATAATGCAAAGAGAGCTGACAATGACAAACGATCCCATAAGAGAACTCTCAGCTACTGTAAACAGCTTCTCAACCAGCGCCTGCTCTGTGTGTATACATTATTACATATTCACAGACTGACTGACCTGTTTACCCTGCTACCAATTCACAAGTTCCTCTACATATAGACAAATATTTGCCACGCTGGCTTGCGAACTACTGTGTGGCTATGTGGCTGTGTGTGGGTGTGTGTGTGCGTCTTCTGTCCTGTCAGCGGCGATGTTGGTGGGTAATTTATACTCTGGGCTTCTGAAAATAAACCTAATAAATGGATAAATAGTATCACAAAAAGCAACGCCGCCTGCTCTCTCTCTAACCAAAAGTAGTGACAGTAGTGATGCGTTGGTTTTGAGCCCTATGTAAGCGCTAGTCATAGTGACAGACATCTCCTGCTACCATCACCCCTCCTCCCAATCACTCCTCCTCTCCCCCCTCCTCCCACCTCCCATCACCCCTCCTCTCCCCCCCTCCTCCCATCACCCCTCCTCTCCCCCCTCCTACCATCACCCCTCCTCTCCCCCCCTCCTCCCAATCACCCCTCCTCTCCCCCCTCCTCCCATCACTCCTCCTCTCCCCCCTCCTCCCATCACCCCTCCTCTCCCCCCTCCTCCCATCACCCCTCCTCTCCCCCCTCCTCCCATCACCCCTCCTCTCCCCCCTCCTCCCAATCACCCCTCCTCTCCCCCCTCCTCCCATCACCCCTCCTCTCCCCCCTCCTCCCATCACCCCTCCTCTCCCCCCTCCTCCCATCACCCCTCCTCTCCCCCCTCCTCCCCATCACCCCTCCTCTCCCCCCTCCTCCCATCACCCCTCCTCTCCCCCCTCCTCCCATCACTCCTCCTCTCCCCCCTCCTCCCCATCACCCCTCCTCTCCCCCCTCCTCCCCATCACCCCTCCTCTCTCCCCTCTTTTCCCCATCACCCCTCCTCTCTCCCCTCCTCCCATCACTCCTCCTCTCCCCCCTCCTCCCCATCACCCCTCCTCTCCCCCCTCCTCCCCGTCCCCCTCTCCTCTCTTCTTCACCCCCCTCTCAGCAATACTGTTGTCATAAGGAGGATGTGAGTAGAGGGTGAGTAGAGAGGGGTAGAAGGGGAGTCGAGGGGGAGTAGAAGGGGAGTAGTGGAGGAGTAGAGGGGGAGTATAAGGGGAGTAGAGGGTGGTAGGGGTATAACCCAACTGCATCTTTGATTGGGCTTGTTCAAACACACATAGACAGATATGGGATTTCTAGAGACATTAACACTATCTACTGAAGACAACTGTTTCAGCAACACTGAACACAACACACACGCACACACACACACACAGATACACAGCCTAACACCGAGACACAGGCAGGTATGGAAGATATGGGAGATAGACGTGTGTATTTGTAAAAGCCAAGGTGCATGCTACTGGAGTAGAAACAATAGGGGTATATCATCTGTCACCTCTGTGTTCAGGTGCATCATGGGAAATGTGGACTTGTGAATCTGTGTAAGAGCTTATGAGTAACCTATATACTATATAAATACAGTAACCTATGCACTGTATAAATAGACAGCCAAACACAGACTTATCACGTAACTAGATAGAGAGGGAGGAAGAAAGATGAGAGAGAGGGGAGAAGGAGTGAGACAAATAGAGAGAGATAGAGAGATAAAGAAAGAGAGTGAGAGAGAGAGAGAGAGAGTGAGAGAGAGAGGATGGAGGGGGAGAGAGAGAGAGAGAGGATGGAGGGGGAGAGAGAGGCAGTGAGAGAGGATGGCGAGTGAGAGAGAGACAGAGACAGAGACAGAGACAGAGTTGTAGCCTTAGAGCACAGGGCCAGTCAGCTCTTTAACAGAGCGTATTAAGTCCTATTTCACATTTCCTCTTCTTCCTGGAGCGTTCCTCATACAACGCTTCCAAAACAAGCAGCTCGCCTTCTCTTCTGGCTGTGAACACACTTCTCTTTTTACCACCACCTCCTCTCTCCCTCTCCATCCTTTCTGTCACTCTCTCGGTCTCTCTGGAAAGGTTAGTCTCTCACTCACTCTCCCTCCACCTTCTTTCTATCCATCTCCCATATGTGTCTGTCCCTCCACCTTCTTTCTGTCTATCTCCCACCTTTGTCTCTCCCTTCATTGTTTTCTATGTCTCTCTCTCTTTCTCGCTCTCTCTCTCTGGAACGGTGGGTCTCTCTCTCTCTCTCTCTCTCTCTCTCTGTGGAAGGGTGGGTCTCTCTCTCTCTCTCTCTCTCTCTCTCTCTCTCTCTCTCTCTCTCTCTCTCTCTCTCTCTCTCTCTCTCTCTCTCTCTCTCTCTCTCTCTCTCTCTCTCTCTCTCTCTCTCTCTCTCTCTCTCTCGACCGGTGGGTCTCTCTCTCTCTCATGCTCCCTCTCTCTCTTTTTCTCTCAGACCTTTTCAAAGTGTCTTTCTACTTTCATCAAACAGTTGAAAGGAATCAAATAATAGATGACCGAGGCAGCAGAATTATGAACACATCATTCTATAGTTGCACAAGAAATAACACATCATCTAATTTACAGACATTCTTTTTCAATTTCATATTTATTCAAAAGATCCAAGGGAAATATGGAGTTATGAAAGTATTGCGTGAAGACGTAGAGTCAACATTAGGAGACTGGAGGCTTATCTCAAACTGTTCTGTAAATGTTACTTTCAGGAGATATCTAAACAGTGGGTGGGAAGGGAACAAGTCTATTTATGAGTGTTAAATGCTTAATGGCGCTTTAACGTTTCTTATCACTACACAAATATTGTGGGTTAGGGATGTGTGTGTGTGTGTGTGTGTGTGTGTGTGTGTGTGTGTGTGTGTGTGTATGAGGTATGTGGAGCAGTTTGTTGTAGACCTCAGAATGCTGTGAGTTTCTGTCTCAGTTCTGTGTCAGTGTTTTGTGTCAATGAATCAAACATGTATTGCACGACAATCCCACACACAAATTGTGTGTGTGCGTGTGTCTGTAAGGGAAAGCAAACCCACTCTAAATGAACATTCACAGCGTTCAGCACACCTGCTCCTAAATATACTGTACACACAAACACATACAGGAAACATGTGTCAACACAAACTAACAGTCCCTGTTGGGGGGGTGGGGGGTTGTTTTCCAGTGTGTGTGTGTGCCAGCCGAGATCCAGGTACTACTCTCAGCCAAACATCTCTTGCCAAACCCAACAACCAACTCCTCTCTCCTCTACCTCACATTGGATACAAACACACACACACCATCCCTGAAACCCTCCCTAACATACCAAAGTGCTTACCCAGCACTACCGCTGATAGGCCAAAGAGCTGGGTTATAAGAGGTTAACTACCACATACTAGACTGGATGACAGACAGCTACTACACATCCCTTTATACCAGGACTCAGAGCTACCTAAGATCAGTTGCAGGCAATGTACAGTAATACCGACTATGACTGACCTCACCAGTACCCAGCTAAGAAAATGTAGATTCCTATTGATGTGAACCTCTCCTGCTTGGGCGAAACTAAGGAACTTTATGACTAAACCCTTTCCTCTCCTAAAGTGGAAGACATCAATTAACATGTCCTGTTTGCTACATTCATCAACATGCTTTCTTCTATGTTGCCAAACGTTTGAGGGGGGAAAGCGTTGATCCCCTGCCCCTCTCTCCCCCCAGATAGACGTTACTAGGCCTCCTGATGACGCTCCAACAGCAACAGGCTGATTAAAAAGCCATCCATCCTCCATTGAGACACACACACAGAAACCACAAGA
The DNA here is from genome assembly GCA_023634145.1 of Thymallus thymallus. NCBI lineage: Eukaryota > Metazoa > Chordata > Actinopteri > Salmoniformes > Salmonidae > Thymallus > Thymallus thymallus. The sequence continues at coordinate 31,398,093 of CM042399.1, forward strand.
CCACTGACTTCTATGCTATATAGCATGGTATTGTCTTTCAGTGTTTCTACACTACACTACCCTGCACTACCTTACTCTACTCTCATATAGTTCAGAGCCTGTGTACTGTATGAGCTGAAAGAAGAATCCCGCCCCTTCCAGCAGACTAACCCCTCAGTGACCTCTGACCCCCGTCCTGGCCTCAGAGCTGGGGTCACACAGATAGAAGAGTAGGTCTGACATTAATGAGACAGGAACCCCTGTGTGTGTGTGTGTGTGTGTGTGTGTGTGTGTGTGTGTGTGTGTGTGTGTGTGTGTGTGTGTGTGTGTGTGTGTGTGTGTGTGTGTGTGTGTGTGTGTGTCTGACAGTAATGAGACAGGCGCATCAGTAAGATGGACGACCTGAGGGGGGAGACTGTGTCCGCTACCTCACTAACATAACACTATCACTGATAACACACACACACACACACACACACACACACACACACACACACACACACACACACACAGTGGCTAGACATTGACCCTTTTTTTTATTTGGTGAAACACACGGAGGAATGAAGAGAGGAGGGGAAGAGTTGGATGGGTTTACCTTTCCATGCAGAATAAAGCATGTATAAAGCATGTCTAAAGCATGTCTAAAGCATGTCTAAAGCATGTATAAAGCATGTATAAAGCATGTCTAAAGCATGTCTAAAGCATGTCTAAAGCATGTCTAAAGCATGTATAATGGGTTATGAATGAAACAGGAAACAAACATTCTCTAACATTCTAAACCATAAACTATTCAAGGCTGTGTGTGTGTGTGTGTGTGTGGCTGTTTGTAATATGAGTCGGCAGTGTGTTTTTAAATTACACTAATTCCAAACAAAGCCCTGTTATTTGCACCTATGGATCCCCCACTGAGCATTGGCACACATACACACACACACACACACATGCGCGCCTTGGCACCAAGCAACCCCTCATTTGGGCACACACACCATGCCAATCCATAAATCAGAAGATAATTGAGCAGTAGTATGCCAGCAATAAAGTCGGGACAGAATAAACAGCCAGTGGTGTTCTGTCTGTGGTGTTCTGTCTGTGGTATTCTGTCTGTGGTGTTCTGTCTGTGGTGTTCTGTCTGTGGTGTTCTGTCTGTGGTGTTCTGTCTGTGGTATTCTGTCTGTGGTGTTCTGTCTGTGGTGTTCTGTCTGTGGTATTCTGTCTGTGGTATTCTGTCTGTGGTATTCTGTCTGTGGTATTCTGTCTGTGGTGCGCGTTTTGTTTTTTGCCCTAGCACTACACAACTGATTCAAATAATCAACTAATCATTAAGCTTTGATTATTTGAATCAGCTGTGTAGTGCTCGGGCAAAAAACAAACGGGGGGAACCAGGACGGAATTTGGGAAACCCTGCTATATCGCACACCCATAGGAACCATAGAAACAGACAAAACAGAACATAAAGCGAAACACACACAAACACCTGAAACACCACAACGTTAGGTGACAGCATCAGGCAGAAATATTGAGGATAGGAGCTGGGAAAATGATATGGCCAATGAGAACTTACCAACCCACACAACACACCATGTCCAGAGAAGTAAATGTTACTTCATTATGTTTCCCCTGCTGGATTAGTAACAGCACTCAGGAAATTTGTAAGCAGGAGTCTATTGTATCAAGTTTATATTTATTTATTTTTACTGGCACTGGAGGGTAATCAAACCTAAGGTTCCTGAGTGGTAGAATTTAGCCAAAATGCACCACAGTTTCAAATTTTAATATTGGAAATACATGAAACCAATGTTCTGTTAATGATGATGCTGATGGATGGAGTTAGTACACAGAAGAAGTGTGAGGAACAGAAACGGTACACTCTTATGGGGACAGCGAAGAACCCTTTTAGGTTATAGATAGGACCTTTACTTCTAAGACTGTAGGAACAGAAACAGTAGGTCTAGAGAATAGGATCTCTGGAGGTATCGGTGCCACAACAACACACTAATAGTGATACTCACCCAGGTCTGCAAACATTGACATAAAAACATATGACACAACCCATTAACCCAACTGCAACAAAGCTCAATGGGAAGTCTAGCTGTACTCAGGACCAAATCCTAACTTGAGACCTGTGTATGTAACCAACAGCATAGACTGAACCAACAGCATAAACATTAAAGTCAAATGGGACACACTAAAAATGGATTCTTCCCATAGTAAGGAAATTAGTCTGTGTTCTCAAGAGCACTAAACTCCAGACAGTTTATGTCTAAAGTAGCCTCCTCTAGAATGAATCAGATATACAAAACAGAGATAGTCATGCACTTCTCATGCACATGTTGATGTATATCTACGTATATATGTCACCACCCAATATGGAGTCACCACCATATTGCCTACACCTATCTGGTGCTTTCATATCAACAAACAGAAGCTGTGTGGGCCTAAGGGCTAGCATTAGGAAAAGGGTAGGGATTAAGGTTTAGAGAAGGGTAGGGGTTAGGGTTTGAAGAAGGGTAAGGGTTAGGAGAGGGGTAGGGGTTAGGGTTTGGAGAAAGGTTAGGGTTAGGGTTAGGGGTTAGGGTTAAGAGAAGGGTTAGGTAAAAAGAGGGGGTAGAAACTCCAGTGGTATGGTGGTGACCTCTCACCTCTCCAGCTCAGTGATCTTCTTCTCCTTGTTGGTTCTTTCCGTATCTTGCTCTCTTAGGATACCCATGAGCCTCTCCACCTCGGCCTGGGACTTCCCAGACTCCTCTCGGTAGCGCGTCACTTCCTGCTCCAGCAGCTTGATCCTGTCGCTGACCTCTAGCAGCTTCCTGGTTGACTCCTCCGTATTCTGGGACTGCGGAGGACCAAGGAAATAAAGAAGAAGAGAGAAGAGGAGGACCAAGGAAATAAAGAAGAGAGAGGAGGAGGACCAAGGAAATAAAGAAGAAGAGAGAGGAGGAGGACCAAGGAAATAAAGAAGAAGAGAGAACAAGAAGTGAGTGAATATGACAGTCACAAACACTACTATGAAAGGAGGGAAGTTCATTACATTCCATTATATCATCCTCAACTCATAGAACTCCTACGCCTCTCTAGAACCAGAACCAGGAAGATGCTGCCCCAAAACACAGATACAGGGTCAGATATTTGTTCACCCCCTTTATGGTAAAGGTTACGGAAGGGGAAGGGAAAGGGAAAGGGGATACCTAGTCATTTGCACAACTGAATGCAATCAACCGAAATAGTGTCTTCCGCATTTAACTGTGAATCAGAGAGGTGCGGGGGGCTGCCTTAATCAATGTCATCGGTGCCCGGGAGCAGATGTTGTTGGGGGTTAACTACCTTGCTCAAGAGCAGAACTGCAGATTTTTCCACCTTGCCGGCTAGATTTGAACCAGTGACCTTTCGATTATTGGCCCAACACTCTTAACCACTAGGAACCTCTAAACTTACTGGCCCAACACTCTTAACCGCTAGGAACCTCTAAACTTACTGGCTCAACACTCTTAACCACTAGGAACCTCTAAACTTACTGGCCCAACACTCTTAACCACTAGGAACCTCTAAACTTACTGGCCCAACACTCTTAACCACTAGGAACCTCTAAACTTACTGGCCCAACACTCTTAACCACTAGGAACCTCTAAACTTACTGGCTCAACACTCTTAACCACTAGGAACCTCTAAACTTACTGGCTCAACACTCTTAACCACTAGGAACCTCTAAACTTACTGGCCCAACACTCTTAACCACTAGGAACCTCTAAACTTGGAGCGGAACCAGCCCTCTCTCTCATCCAACCCTGCCCTCTCATTCCTTCCTTCTTTCTTCCTCCTTCTCTTCTCTCATCCCTTCTTTTCTGTGGCCTCCTCCACTGAGATCGCTCTTTGGAGCATCCTTCTCTCCTGGAGTTTAGACTTTTCTTCTAATTCATAATGAAATTACCCTTCATACCGCTCTGGTTATCAGTGATTTTATAAGACCACCATACATCTAGAGTCAAACACTGTAAAAACTGACAGAGCTGCAGTGATTGATTATTCTTTTTTTTTTTAAAGGGAAAAATCTGCCAGAGGATGAATGTAACCTAGAATTATCTCTGTGTGTGTGTCTCTGCCTCTCAGAGCTCTCTGTGTTTCAGAGGATAGTTTAGCTTGTTGAGACAGCTGAGGCCGCTCGTTTAAACATCATCAACTCTCTCTCTATACAATCACACACATACACGCACACATACACACACTGGTATAGGCAGCAAGCCAGTCCTAGATAACGCTATGAGCTGTTACCCTACATGTAGCTCTGTCTCTGTTATTAGAAAAACCCCAAAGACAGTTCAGACGGCTGTTAACTATTACTGTCAACCACTCTGAAATGCATAGATCATAAACCGAACAAAGTATAATTTACTATAAAAACATCTCATAACATAAACAAAATGCACAAGTAGAGGCACTTTATGAAAGAAGGACAAGCCAATGGCAAAACAAAATATTTCACATGATGTACTTTGTAACCCCTCTCCTCCTAATACATACGTTGACAGAAACAAAACAAGAATCTAATTGACAGATGCAGATACAGCTAAAATGTCATATTGTGTCAAACATTTTACCTCCAGAGAGTGAAACCCTTTGGGTAATGCCAGTGTATATGGGGAATCATATCCAGTGAAACACAGCAAGAGTAGCCCCGTCAGACGGCTAGCGGAGACCATGTTTACCCCGGCCACACCGTCACAAGTCCCATTACCTCCTCAGATAGCTCCCATAACACACACTCACACATCAACCCCAATGTCAGCCAACGCAAAACATATTAACGGTAAGTGAACTGGACTTTGTTATGGTGTTTAAATGGAAAACAGTGACGTTCCAGAGTATGGGCTGTGAATGCAGCGGGTCCGAGAGGAATCTGTGATATTATGACAGCGGGGCGAAGGCTTGTAAAGATACTGTTACTTATATGGTCATAGAAATTACTATTATCATTCCTGGAAAATTCTCTGAATTGTAAATATCACAAATTAGTAAAATATGTGTGGCCACTAGGCCCCACTTTAGGTTATCCAATCCCCTGGCGGCTATACAGTAAGGCTGATGCTGATTGGCTGTCTGAGCTAGATCGTTAACAGCTTACCGGACAGTATAGAAAAGGACACAGAGAGAGAGAGAGAGAGGTGCCAGAGAGAACAGAGTTCATAGGACTTAGCCTCTTCGCTGACAGAGAGAGAGAGAGAGAGAGAAAGAGAGAGAGAGAGAAAGAGAGAGAGAAAGGTGTTGATTTCTATTGTTTACTATCTACTTATAGTTTTTCTCAATCGCTAACACACAAAAATTGGTAGTGTAAGCCATCCTCACGAAACCATTTTGCCAATTCCCAGCAGGAAGACCATGTATCCCCAGTCTATAAACACTATTTACCCTTTTTGCCACATTTCTCTGGTCCATTCACACTTCTTTGCAAAAGTCTAAACACACCTCTCACTTTAAGACACAATTGTGACCATGTTGTCATTTAGAAAGCACTGCCTTTCAATAAGTAAACTCAAACCAGCGCAATTCAAACACCCTTAACAAACAATTGTCCAGGTGTAAGCACTAACGACCAAAAATACTCAACAAGCAATCAGGAGATTGGAATTAATAAAAAGGGCAACAGGTAAGCTCACCTGTGTTTCAGAATCATGGATGCAAACATCAGAGGAAGAGGCAGAGGAAGAGGGAGAGGGAGAGGAAGAAGAACAACAATCTCAAATGAGATCCGTGCTACTGTAGTGGACCATGTTGTTGTACACGGTATGACAATGAGGGAAGCTGGGCTGAGAGTACTGCCAAACCTGATCCATTTCAGTGTTGTCCGGACTTTCAGGGATGCAAACTGGTACCATACTATGAAGTTGTACTTTTCTGTACTATACGTACCATGAAACTATATGCATTACAGTAGCAGAAGCGGACAATACAAGAAAATGACATGAAGTTGAGGATTCATATTGTCAATAATGTGTGACAATGTCAAACACTGTTTGTTTGCAGAATTGAAAGACAACCAGTTGTTGGTGGTAGAAAGGCCCAAGTCAACGCCATCGTGAACATAGTTGTGGTAAACAACCTCATACGCCTCAATGAAATCCAGGCAAGAATTATTGAAGACAAATACATTTTCCAAAATATAGTCCAGGTATGTGTTTACATACAGTGGGGAGAACAAGTATTTGATACACTGCCGATTTTGCAGGTTTTCCTACTTACAAAGCATGTAGAGGTTTGTAATTTTTATCATAGGTACACTTCAACTGTGAGAGACGGAATCTAAAATACAGAAAATCACATTGTATGATTTTTAAATAATTAATTTGCATTTTATTGCATGACATAAGTATTTGATCACCTACCAACCAGTAACAATTCCGGCTCTCACAGACCTGTTAGTTTTTCTTTAAGAAGCCCTCCTGTTCTCCACTCATTACCTGTATTAACTGCACCTGTTTGAACTCGTTACCTGTATAAAAGACACCTGTCCACACACTCCAACCTCTCCACAATGGCCAAGACCAGAGAGCTGTGTAAGGACATCAGGGATAAAATTGTAGACCTGCACAAGGCTGGGATGGGCTACAGGGCAATAGGCAAGCAGCTTGGTGAGAAGGCAACAACTGTTGGCGCAATTATTAGAAAATGGAAGAAGTTCAAGATGACGGTCAATCTCCCTTGGTCTGGGGCACCATGCAAGATCTCACCTCGTGGGGCATCAATGATCATGAGGAAGGTGAGGGATCAGCCCAGAACTACAAGGCAGGACCTGGTCAATGACCTGAAGAGATCTGGGACCACAGTCTCAAAGAAAACCATTAGTAACACACTACGCCATCATGGATTAAAATCCTGCAGCGCACGCAATGTCCAGGCCCGTCTGAAGTTTGCCAATGACCATCTGGATGATCCAGAGGAGGAATGGGAGAAGGTCATGTGGTCTGATGAGACAAAAATAGAGCTTTTTGGTCTAAACTCCACTCGCCGTGTTTGGAGGAAGAAGAAGGATGAGTACACACCCCAAGAACACCATCCCAACCGTGAAGCATGGAGGTGGAAACATCATTCTTTGGGGATGCTTTTCTGCAAAGGGGACAGGATGACTGCACCGTATTGAGGGGAGGATGGATGGGGCCATGTATCGCGAGATCTTGGCCAACAACCTCCTTCCCTCAGTAAGAGCATTGAAGATGGGTCGTGGCTGGGTCTTCCAGCATGACAACGACCCGAAACACACAGCCAGGGCAACTAAGGAGTGGCTCCGTAAGAAGCATCTCAAGGTCCTGGAGTGGCCTAGCCAGTCTCCAGACCTGAACCCAATAGAAAATCTTTGGAGGGAGCTGAAAGTCCGTATTGCCCAGCGACAGCCCCGAAACCTGAAGGATCTGGAGAAGGTCTGTATGGAGGAGTGGGCCAAAATCCCTGCTGCAGTGTGTGCAAACCTGGTCAAGAACTACAGGAAACGTATGATCTCTGTAATTGCAAACAAAGGTTTCTGTACCAAATATTAAGTTCTGCTTTTCTGATGTATCAAATACTTATGTCATGCAATAAAATGCAAATTAATTACTTAAAAATCATACAATGTGTGTCTTGAGATGTTGCTTCAATATATCCACATAATTTTCCTTCCTCATGATGCCATCTAATGTGTGAAGTCCACCAGTCCCTCCTGCAGCAAAGCACCCCCACAACATGATGCTGCCACCCCCGTGCTTCACGGTTGGGATGGTGTTCTTCGGCTTGCAAGCCTCCCCCTTCTTCCTCCAAACATAACTATTGTCATTATGGCCAAACAGTTCTGTTTTTGTTTCATCAGACCAGAGGACATTTCTCCAAAAAGTATGATCTTTGTCCCCATGTGCAGTTGCAAACCGTAGTCTGTTTTCCTTTGCTGAGCTGCCTTTCGGGTTATGTCGATATAGGACTTGTCTTACTGTGGATATAGATACTTTTGTACCTGTTTCCTCCAGCATCTTCACAAGGTCATTTGCTGTTGTTCTGGGATTGATTTGCACTTTTCGCACCAAAGTAGGTTAATCTCTAGGAAATAGAACACGTCTCCTTCCTGAGCGGTATGACGGCTGCGTGGTCCCATGGTGTTTATACTTGCATACTAACCAGACTTGTGGAGGTCTACTATGTTGTTTCTGAGGTCTTAGCTGATTTCATTTGATTTTCCCATGATGTTGAGCAAAGAGGCACTGAGTTTGAAGGTAGGCCTTGTAATACACCCACAGGTACATCTCCAATTGACTCAAATTATGTCAATTAGCCTATCAGAATCTTCTAAAGCCATGACATCATTTTCTGGTATTTTCCAAGCTGTTTAAAGGCAGTCAACTTAGTGTATGTAAACGTCTGACCCACTGGAATTGTGATATAGTGAATTATAAGTGAAATAATCTGTCTGTAAACAATTGGAAGAATTACTTATGTCATGCACAAAGTAGATGTCATAACCGACATGCCAAAACTATAGTTTTAATGTTTTAATGACTTCAACCTAAGTGTATGTAAACTTCTGACTTCAACTGTATGTTTCCCATGCCAATAAAGCCCTTAAAATGCATTGAATTAGAGAGAGAGAGAGAGAGAGAGAGAGAGAGAGAGAGAGAGAGAGAGAGAGAGAGAGAGAGAGAGAGAGAGAGAGAGAGAGAGAGAGAGAGAGAGAGAAGGTGCCAGAGAACGGAGATCATAGGACTTAGCCTATTCACTGACAGAAAGAGAGAGAGAGAGTTGTTGGAATGCAGAAACTCACAGTAAACAATTTCCATACAGCACTGAAATACATATGTTTTCGCTCTCCATAGTTCATGTCTGCTGTAATAATCAGTGATAGATTGAGGCTTATCTTTTCCCTTATCCTCATTTCCTCAGAGACTAATATGTCATTAATGTTAGCAAGAGGACTGGCTGGAATGAAGTGTTGAAGGAATGAGAGGTAGAGAGAGCGAGAGAGCGAGAGAGAGAGGGACCAAGATGTCTGGTCTGGAGTGGACCACCAAGGTCGATCCAGGTCAGATGAAGTGTAGAAACCCTCCATCAGCCCAACCTGATGCATCATTAAAATAAACATGTCGTCTGAAAGGTCACTGGATTCTATGAGGTTCTTTTACGATGCATCCAAACTAGCTCTCTGTGATGAAACACATCCGAGGGGCCTTTTTCCTAGAGGAAGTCAAGGAGGACCAGTAAACCTCTGGAGCTTTAGAAACCTGGACATCAACAACCTCACTTTGAGTGAATGTGTGCGTCTTGTTTTTTGCCTAGTGAATGGTAGGTACAGATGTAGGATCTTAATTTGACCTGTATTGTCACAGCAAAGTAATCATGCAACAACAGGAATTGAACATTAAGTCCTGTTGCTTGCTCAGTGATTAGGCTATTAGCTAAAAGTAGGCTACATGAAAAGTGCAATACTGTTAATAAAACCGTTAGTGTGGGTTTCAGTGAATTTATGTAAATCACAAACCTCTGCATTTCCTGCAAGAAAATTCTCGGCGACAAAAGAGTGATCAAATGAACATCATACATCTGTAAGGGTAGTCTCCCTGAGCCACTTAGTTATCACTTTTGCCTTATGGCAAGGTGCTATATCATGCTGGAAAAGGCAATGGTCATCACCAAACTGTTCTTGGATGGTTGGGAGAAGTTGCTCTCGAAGGATGTGTTGGTACCATTCTTTATTCATGGCTGTGTTTTTATTTATTTTTATTTATTTCACCTTTATTTAACCAGGTAGGTCAGTTGAGAACAAGTTCTCATTTGCAACTGCGACCTGGCCAAGACAAAGCAAAGCAGTGCGACAAAAACAACACAGAGTTACACAGTAAACAAACATCTATATACAGAGTGCAAAATGTAGTGCAAAATGCAGTAAGGTTAGGAGGTAGGACAATAAATAGACCATAGTGGTGAAATAAATTACAGATTATCATCATTAACACAGGAATGAAGGATGTGCAAATTATGATGTGCAAATAGATATACTGGAGTGCAAGATTTGTGAAAATAACAAAAATAAATATAATATGGGGATGAGGTAGTAGTGTGGGCTATTTACAGAAGGGCTATATACAGGTGCAGTGATCGATAAGCAGCTTTGACAACTGATGCTTAAAGTTATTGAGGGAGATAGGAACCTCTAGCTTCAATGATTTTTGCAATTCGTTCCAGTCATTGGCAGCAGCGAACTGGAAGGAATGGCGGCCAAAGGAGGTGTGTTCTTAGGCATAATTGTGAGTGAGCCCACTCCCTTGGCTGAGAAGCAACCCCACACATGAATGGTCTGAGGATGCTTTACTGTTGGCATGACACAGGACTGATGGTAGCGCTCACCTTGTCTTCTCCGGACAAGGTGTTTTCCGGATGGCCCAAACAATCGGAAAGGGGATTCATCAGAGAAAATGACTCTACCCCAGTCCTCAGGAGTCCAATCCCTGTACCTTTTGAAGAATATCAGTCTGTCCCTGATGTTTTTCCTGGAGAGAAGTGGCTTCTTTGCTGCCCTTCTTGACACCAGACCATCCTCCAAAAGTCTTCGCCTCACTGTGCGTGCAGATGCACTCACACCTGCCTGCTGCCATTCCTGAGCAAGTTCTGCACTGGTGGTGCCCCGATCCTGCAGCTGAATCAACTTTAGGAGACGTCCTGGCGCTTGCTGGACTTTCTTGGGCGCCCTGACGCCTTCTTCACAACAATTGACCATCTCTCCTTGAAGTTCTTGATGATCCGATAAATGGTTGATTTAGGTGCAATCTTACCAGCAGCAATATCCTTGCCTGTGAAGCCCTTTTTGTGCAAAGCAATGATGATGGCACGTGTTTCTTGCAGGTTTCCATGGTTGACAGAGGAAGAACAATGATTTCAAGCACCACCCTCCTTTTAAAGCTTCCAGTCTGTTATTCTGACTCAATCAGCATGACAGAGTGATCTCCAGCCTTGTCCTCAACAACACTCCTACCTGTGTTAACGAGACAATCACTGACATGATGGCAGCTGGTCCTTTTGTGGCAGGGCTGAAATGCAGTGGAAATGTTTTTGGGCAATTAGATTCATTTTCATGGCAAAGAGGGACTTTGCAATTAATTGCAATTCATCTGATCACTCTTCATGACATTCTGGAGTATATGCAAATTGCTATCATCAACACTGAGGCAGCAAACTTTGTGGAGACCAATACTTGTGTCATTCTCAAAACTTTTGGCAAAGACTGTATGGTGGGTAAGGACAAGCCAGATTGACCAATTCATCTGTTTCTAATCCATCACTGTAAGGGTCTGTAATCTGTGTGTAATCCACCACAGTGTGTCAGGTGACCTCTGACCCACTGCAGTACTACTTCAACAACACACTTCCATTGAACCCCAACCACACACACACACACACACACACACACACACAAACATATTTACATATCTATAATTTGTATATGTTTACATAACATGTCTGAATGTCGCATTCTGCAGATAATCATCCAATCATGTCTGTACTTCTATCAGAATGTGCATGTGTTCTCTACAAAGACCCATTCAGGAGGTGTTTCAGGAGGTGTCTCTTTCATGTTACCTCGCGTCAACATTCAACAAGATATCATTTCACAGGAATGATATGTGTACGCTTTTATGAGTATGAAAGAAAACATTCTCATAAATTGTGAGTGTGAGTCTGCCCTGGCTTGTAGACTGGAGCGGAGTGAGAACTGTCTTGGCACCTGGACAGGGACAGAGGGATCAATCTATAAATCACACTTGTTTAATTCATCAAAGTAGGGCAGGCTTCCAGGGATGTAGGGAGTGTGTAGGGAGGCAGGAGAAAGGAATTACTTTTACTGTGGATGTTAACACTGTAAATACAGGGTGCAGGTAGACTATTACAACTGCAGTTGAATGGTTTTAAAAGTCAATTCTTCTAATTATTTTTGTATAATAAAACTAATTATAAAGTGCGATAATGTCGGCTGGAGGTATTCTGCAGTAAAATAGTTGTGTCTCAGAACAAGAGGTTCATTGCACATAGACCTTAATGCATTTGAAGTATGGATGGACATAATGCATTTACACAAAGACACACACACACATGCACACACACACACACTCTGGCATCCCTTACCCCAGGTGTGTGCGTCGTCAGGATCGAGAGTCTATCCTTCAGGTCCTGGTTCTCCTTCCTCATCCTTTCCACCTCCTCCAGCCGTGCCCTGTCCTCCTGCTCCTTCTGCTCACGCAAACGCTCAATCACTCGCTCCTAACAGAGAGAGAAAAAAGGCAGAGGAAAAAGAGAAAGAGAGAAGAAGAGAGAAAGTAAAAAGATATGGGTTAGCAACAGTTGTCTTCTCACACTATTGTCATTATACACAGTAGATACACTAGTGGAATGACATACATACAGTATATATACAAGTAAATTACACTACTCCACTGAGTATTGATGCTTCTGCATAATTTAGCTGAAATGCTACAGTAGTGCATTAAACAGCCCAGGTGAAAGGCTTCGACCAACAGTGTAGCAAGGTGTCTCTCCACTGGTCTGGAGCTGTTAGCAGTGCGAAGCAGGAGAGACGCTCATAAAATACCATCGTCAATAACAGTATAGAGTGAGAAAGACCCATGCCCCCCGCCCCTGCGGCAAGGTCCTCAACATGACAGCAGGACATATGCCCAGGCAGTGAGCAGAGCAACAGGCCCAACCCCCACTATTATACCCGCCCAAGAAACATCCTGCGACCTAAGACGTATGTATCAGATGCTCAACATGCTCTGCTCACACCTACTGTAATGGTCCGGGCCTAAACCACACAAAAACAACACTAGACACTATGGAACACAAAGCTTTTACTATCTCATCCTGGAATATACAAGGTCTGTGTCACGGTCTCGGGTGAGGGAACGAGGCGCAGAGCAGAGGTGAGAGCAAACATATTTATTAATACTCACATGAAAACAAAAACAACAAATGTAATACAGTGAGCACAGACTACGTACTAAACAAACACACACAATGATCCACACGCAGGTGGATGTGAAGTTCACATAAATAGACTCCCCAATTAGAGACAACTCAAGACAGCTGCCTCTAATTGGGGAAAACCCAAAACCCAACACCAACCCTGTGAATGTCAGGACCTGACTGTGGCCATCCCACTCCCTCTAGTGGGAGTCAGAGACCTGGCCTCAGTCAGGCCTTGACAGTCTGAGGTCATCTGCCTTTGGCCTAAAGAGCAGGAACACAGACTTCAACAAAGAAATTGGAAATACATACATTGTCATCCTATAAGAAACATGGTATAAAGGAGACGGACCCACTGGTTGCCCTCTAGGTTACAGAGAGCTGGTAGTCCCATCCACCAAACTACCAGGTGTGAAACAGAGAAGATGGGGTTATGCTAATTTGGTATAGAACCTAACCCACTCTATTCAATTAGTCAAAACAGGAACATTTTACATCTGGCTAGAAATTAATAAGGAAATTATTTCAACAGAGAAAAATGTCCTCCTGTGTGCTACCTACAGCGGGTGAAATAAGTATTGAACACGTCACCATTTTTCTAAATATATTTCCAAAGGTGCTAATGACATGAAATGTTGGTAACAACCCAAGTAATCCATACATACAAAGAAACCAAAACAAATACGTTCAGAAATTAAGTTATGTGTAATAATGTGAAATGACACAGGGAAAAAGTATTGAACACACTTACTGATATTTATTTAATACTTTGTACAAAAGCCTTTGTTGGTAATGACAGCTTCAAGATGCCTCCTGTATGGAGAAACTAGTCACATGCATTGCTCTGGTGTGATTTTGGCCCATTCTTCCACATAAACAGTCTTCAAATCTTGAAGGTTACATGGGACTCTTCTATGAATCTTGATCTTCAGTTCTTTCCATAGATTTTCAATGGGATTTAAGTAAGGTGATTGGCTGGGCCATTCTAGCAGCTTTATTTTCTTTCTTTGAAACCAATTGAGAGTTTCCTTGGCTGTGTGTTTGGGATCATTGTCTTGCTGAAATGTCCACCCTTGTTTCATCTTCATCATCCTGGTAGATGGCAGCAGATTTTTGTCAAGAATGTCTCGGTAAATTTGCCCATTCATCCTTCCTTCAATTATGTGAAGTTTGCCAGTACCATTTGCTGAAAAGCAGCCCCACACCATGATGTTCCCACCTCCAAACTTCACTTTTGCTATGGTGTTTTTAGGGTGATGTGCAGTGCCATTTCCCCTCCAAACATGGTGTGTATTATGACATCCAAACAGTTCAATTTTGCTCTCATCTGACCACACTATATTCTCCCAGTATTTCACTGGCTTTTCCAAATGTTGTGCAGCAAACTTTAAATGAGCTTCAACATGCTTTTTTTTTCAGCAATGGAGTCTTGCGTGGTGAGCGTGCATACAGGCCATGGCGGTGGAGTGCATTACTTACTGTTTTCTTTGAGACAACAGTACCTGCTAATTGCAGGTCTTTTTGAAGCTCTCCACAAGTGGTCCTTGGCTCTTGGACAACTCTTCTGATTATTCTTTTCAATCCTCTGTCAGAAATCTTGCGAGGAGCACCTGGTCGAGGCAAATTTATGGTGAAATGATTGTCTTTCCACTTCCGTATTATGGCCCCAACAGTGCTCACTGGAACATTCAGAAGCTTAGAAATGCGCCTATAACCAATGCCATCATTATGTTTTGCAACAATTAGGTTGTGAAGGTCTTGAGACAGCTCTTTGCTTTTACCCATCATGAGATGTGTCTTGTGTGACACCTTGGCAATGAGACCTTTTTGTAGGCCATCAGTTGGGACTGAACCAGCTGATATTAATTTGCACTGACAGGGGGCTGGATTGCTTTTTAATTACTGATAGTTTTCAGCTGTTGTCTTGGCTTTCCATGCCTTTTTGCACCTCCCTTTCTTTATGTGTTCAATACTTTTTCCCTGTGCCATTTCACATTATTACAAATAACTTAATTTCTGAACTTATTTGTTTTGGTTTCTTTGTATGTATGGATTACTTGGGCTGTTACCAACATCTGGTGACAATTTCATGTCATTAGCACCTTTGGAAATATATTTACTGAGAAAAATGGTGACGTGTTCAATACTTATTTCACCCGCTGTATATTGAGAGAGACAGAAAGACAGAGAGAGATACAGAGAAAGAGAGAGAGACATAGAGGGAGAGAGCGAGAGCCAGAGAGCGAGAGACAGAAAGACAGAGAGATACAGAGAGAGAGACATAGAGAAAGAGAGCGAGACAGAGAGAGAGAGAAAGAGAGAGAAGAGAGAGAGAGAGAGAGAGAGAGAGAGAGAGAGAGAGAGAGAGAGAGAGAGAGGTGTGTGTGCTAAGGTGTGTGTTCAGGTGTTTGTTTTACATGTTAAATGCAGAGGAAGGGTTTACAATAATTGGCAGCTTTAACTCTCAAAGAGATGAAAAGCAGCACAGGCCTAACCCACCACAGCCTTGGCTTAATGAGAGGTGTCAGGGAGGGAGGGGAAGAGAGAAAGTAAATACACAGCTAATTGGTCCTGTGTGTTTCTCATCTACTGAACAATATCTCAGAGTTGTCTGGGTTTGGAGGAGGAAAACAAGGACCTGATCATGAAATATGTCTCTTTGACATGCCAGAAACACACACAGACAGTCAGGGAGTATCACTTGGCATAGGCACTCAGCCCCAGTTAGATAATTAGAACCAGGGCATTGTGGGTAGTGACTGGCTGCATTTGCAGGTTTGTAACAAGCCTGAGAGATTAGCGGTACACACACACCCTCCATCACACACACTGTCACTTTTGTAAACTCATTATGAACACCCTACACAGACCTCTTGCTATCTTGTTAGCTTAACAAATTACTAGCTAGACATCTTACGGCTTCGGGTGTGTTCGTCAATTCAATCTGGAGTGCCAGAGTGCGCTCTGGCCATTCGTAAACTCAGAGTGTTGTCAGATTGTCCGTTCGTAAATTCAGAGTGTTTCGCTCTCGGAGCGTTCAGAGCGCACACTGGACGCTCTGGAAAGGAGTAGGGTTAACCTCACAACGGCAGTCAAGCACCAAAGATAACTGGCTAACTTGCAAGCTACTTCCAGACACAAATGAGAGAACACCTCACTCTAACGATTTTACTTGCCCTAGCAGAGCTGGTTAGGCTGTTTTCATGTTATCCAGAGCGTTGGTGACTAACTGTGCAGCTGGCAACAATTTAATTACGTTTTTCTACCAACGTTTACTGACACTGGCCATATTCAACAGGTGCTGAGTGTTCGTAAATTCATCAGTTATTCTGCACACATGAATTAACAATATCTATTGAGAACGCACAACGACTATACCACTTAGCTAAGCTAAGAATGACGTGAATAATCAAGTCAATAAATGTTGGGTAGTTAGTTAGATAGCATATAGTTAATATACTGTCAAGTTCGATGTATTAGCAGCCGAGTGGATAGACCATTGGGCCTGAAAGGTTGCTGGATCGAATCCCCGAGCTGACAAGGTAAAAATATGTCGTTCTGCCCCTGAACAAGGCAGTTAACCCACTGTTCCTAGGCCGTCATTGTAAATAACAATTTGTTCTTAACTGACTTGCCTAGTTAAATAAAGGTTAAAAAAAATTCAAATAAAAAACTAACGTTAGGTAGCTAGCAAACATACCGGTACATACTGCTGTAATGATATGCTATGCGGTTCGTAAGGATAGCATAGCTAACAAATTGTCAGCCAACATAACGTGTAACGTTACTTATTTGAAAAGTCATTACTTTATTACATTGCTCAACATTTTCTTAATTATTTCTCATATTCAGTTAAAGCAATACATTTGTATGCGCTCTCATGGGACTTCGGCTGCATATTTTCCAACATTTTCTTCAAATCTGAAAACTTTCTGAAGCCACGCCCATTTTCTGATGAATTGCATTATGGGCCCTAAAATCACGGAAATAGTGTCCACTGCTTGTATGCTTCGTATTTTGGCAAATGTAGAACATCCAGAAACTTTTGCCATACTAACTATATCCATACTATGACCAATAAGCATAGTACGTTAATGTGGTTAGTATGAGTATTCAAACACAGCTTAGGACTTTATCAGAAATTGCACCATGGGTCGGCCGGACAAAGCCTACTGCAGCATCTCATAAAACAGAACCAAATGCAGAACACCACTTCCTGTCCTGTCCGGTTCCACTTAGGATGTTTGCATTGCCTCTCTTCCGTCAGTTCCTGACATGAGTTTACACTTGGCAGACCAGGATACACCTCAGCCCAGCCAATCACACTCAACCTCCATCAAACACACACACACACACACACACACACACACACACACACACACACACACACACACACACACACACACACACACACACACTCACTCACTCACTCACTCACATATACAAACACACACACACCCCACACAGTGCTAACCACTGGCAGCCATTGTTAAACATGTGGAACAGAGCTGAGCATGGCCATCCCATCTCCCCAGACTGTCCTCAGAAGGACCTGTACTTTACCTTCATCGTTATCTTTAGTGGTCCACACAAGTCCTCCATAACACACCCTCATCTACACTGACAACCATGACCATGATGATGATGGTGACAAAGTTAGGAATGACCACTGTCAGTTGTGCAATGCCCTGGTAACATCAACAGATGATGTTTAGAAATCATGAGAAGTCCTTAGCTGTCGTTGTAAATACATAAACATATCGCTCAGTGTTTGTGTATAGAAGGAAAAACACACTGCTTTCAAAGGAGAAAACAAAAAAAAATCCACATCGGAATTTTGTCCTGGTTGAGTAAGACTTTCCATGTTACCGGAAAGGGACTTGTTCACCCTGAATTCTGTAAAATTAAGCCTTTTTATTGGATAAGTATCCCACACGGCAACCTTTAGCAAAAACAATTAGCTAAAATAAAAGCCTGTGTTGACCTGAAAGGTGATTCATGTGTGGTGCTAGCGTAGAGACGGATGTGGGGCGGGCTAACTGACTAACACTGAGGTGAGGCCTTATGAACAACAGCTGTTCTCTCACCAACCAACCCAGAGAAAACAAACTCAGTCTGTTTAGAACCAACAATTAGCATCCATCTCATCCACTCAGCCAGACCAACACACACCAATGCACTGGAACTCAATGAAGTCATTCTCAACCCTATAGTCATAGACAGCCTTCTAAACTCTACACAACCCTACACAGCCCTACACAGCCTTATGCAACCCTACGCAGCCCTACACAACCCTACACAGCCCTAAACAGCTCTACACAGCTCTACAAAACCCTACACAACTTTATAAAGCCATCAGTTAGGTCGAGATGGTGACTTTGTAAGTGACTGTTTATAAAATGTATTGGTTTCCCTTGATCATTTTTTAAGTCAGGAATCTAACCTAATGTGATGGAGTATTCATCATCGTCATCATCCCCTCCATCATCCATCTCCAATCATAACCACTCGTATCCTCCTTTCTCAACCCTATCCTCATCATCATCATCATCATTCTTTATCTCCATAGTCATAGAGGGGAGATACAGAGACTCACTGCATCTGTTCCATTGTATATGTATCAGTCTGAGTATATGTTTATGTGGTCAACAGCAGTGAGGTGGTCTGACTGTGTGTGCAGGGCTAGAGCCAGGGCCAGTTAACAACTGTCTATGACATCACACTAGGTGTAAAGAGGATGAGTAAAACATCCTTTACACTCAGCATGGGTCCTGTCCTTTACACTCAGCATGGGTCCTGTCCTTTACACTCAGCATGGGTCCTGTCCTTTACACTCAGCATGGGTCCTGTCCTTTACACTCAGCATGGGTCCTGTCCTTTACACTCAGCATGGGTCCTGTCCTTTACACTCAGCATGGGTCCTGTCCTTTACACTCAGCATGGGTCCTGTCCTTTACACTCAGCATGGGTCCTGTCCTTTACACTCAGCATGGGTCCTGTCCTTTACACTCAGCATGGGTCCTGTCCTTTACACTCAGCATGGGTCCTGTCCTTGATCTACAGACAATATATCTATGTCCCTTTCTTTCTGTAAGGAATTATGTCACTTCACAAGTCTTTCTCATTTTCCTTAAACTCTCTCTCTTTCCTGCTATCCTCATTTTCCCTCTCTCCCCCTCCCTCCCTCCCAGCATAGCATACCTTTTCAGACAGGGCCTCCTCCAGCGTGGTCAGTGCTGTGTCTGTGTTGCTGGAGTCAGTCTGGAAACCCTTGACTCTGTCTCGCAGACCCGCCAGCTGCTTGTCTTTGTCCTTTAACTGCTCCAAAAGATTCTCTATCTGAGGAGAGAAAGAGGTAGTGAGAGGGAGAGAATATCAGGTTAGTGTTAGTTTGGCATTCATTAATACAGTACATACCTTATATCCCTTTTTCATAAGAGGTCAATGACTGGGAGACATGATTACATAATGAAGGTTACAAGATGTACCAAAACAAGAAGCATACTTTGAAGTGAAGTGCACAGAAATAAAAGGGCCACAATAAACTGGCTTGATCAAGCTGAGTAATATATGTTCCACCCCTGGCTTTATTCTTCAATTTCCTGCTTTTAACTATCTCTACATCTCCATTTCCAGATGAGAGAGATGTAGCTTGAGATACAGTGTGCTCCGAGATAATTAGAGATATGCCTGCAGAGATAATGAAAGATGTTCTTAGAGGACTTTATAGAGGTGTAAACAGAGGAGTCATTTAGCTTTAAAAGCTTCCGGTGGATTCTTCATCCTCTCGGTTCACTGCTCTCTGTTGATAAGGCCTGCTGACTCACTACTCGTAGTAGTCTACTACTCCATTCAGTTAAAGGGTCTCTCTGAATCTCTCAATCTGTGTTTCTGTGTTCTGTCCCTCCCCATCTCCTCTGTTCCCTCCTCTTTCTACCTCTGTCCCTAAAGCGTAACTCTAATTCCCCTCTATGCTGTTGAACAAGTGCTGTCTGATGTCCATCCATCCTTACATCAGCACAACCATGCAGCAGAGCAGATATAAATGTACCCTGCCTGCCCCCAGCAGCAGATCAGTAGGACGCCAAACACTCACAGCCATTATGCAGCCATGGCACAGAGACAGAGGGGCATTACAATGACAAGGATAGGACGACCAGTTTCTAGGGTTACAGCTAGTTTCTCTCATGCTTGGCCCCATACCATGGTATGCATTTGTTGCTCATTTCTACCATCAGGAGCTGTTTATATCATTTATATCATAGGGATAATGTTTCTTTATTTCATTTAGGATAATTAGGAAAATGTGGACCATTAATGATTCTCTTCCTCAGCAGGTTTTAGGGCTACACACACACTGGAATTATTATCTAATGTACGTAAGACCAATCACAAGCAAGAGAACAGCCTAGGTCTAACATACATAAACCACCCAGCCACCACTGAGGAGAGATACTGTAGATAATGCCCAAGAAAGAGAGAGCTAGCATTCCAGTCATGGGTACGTGGATAGATAATGCCCAAATCTCCAACAGACATTTTTACAAATTAATCCAATTAAATCATAGACTCTTGTGTTCTTATCCCCTGGAGTCAGAGAGTGGTTTGAAAGCGGCCATCTTGGGTTAATCTTTGGAGGGAAAGTGGTGGGAAAGTGGGAAAGGCAGCAAGGGCTCCTGGATAGATCTTGATAGGCTAATGGTTGTGATTACGCCACCCAGTCGAGAGCTCTGATAGGCCGATCCATGGAAGATGTGGCGATAGGAGGGCGAATCCCTTCGGGCATGTTGGGAAAGTTTCACGTCGCCGTGGCTAGCTTGGCCTGATGACCTATATCTGAGGATGGCGCTGTTCGCTCTGGGTCTTTCTCCACACTGGAGGGACTAGGGTAAGTGGCTGAAATTCAGGCTGATGGTTGATGAGACATTTCTCAGCTCTGGTCCTTAAGGGCACAGATTCCCACTGTCTAATGTGGTCCTTTCATTTCTGACATTCTTGGAACTGGAGTCACCACTGCACCAGCTGCAGGCTAGTAGAGCGGGTTGAGACCTTCAAGTTCGTCGGTGTCCACATCACTAAGGAATTAACATGGTCCACACACACCCACACAGTTGAGAAGAGGGCAAAGCAGCAACTCTTCCCCCTCAGGAGGCTGAAAAGATTTGTCATGGGCCCTCAGAACCTCAAAAAGATCTACAGCTGCACCATTGAGAGCATCTTAACTGTCTGCATCACTGCTTGGTACAGGCAACTGCAAGGCACACAACCTATTATCTATCCTGTTGCCTAGTCACTTTACCCCTACTATATGTACATACACTACATGACCAAAAGTATGTGGACACCTGCTTGAACATCTCATTCCAAAATCATGGGCATTAATATGGAGTTGGTCCCCCCTTTGCTGCTATAACAGCCTCCACTCTTCTGGGAAGTCTTTCCACTAGCATTGCTGCAGGGACAAGAGCATTAGTGAGGCCGGGCACTGATGTAGGGCGATTAGGCCTGGCTCGCAGTCGGCGTTCCAACTCATCCCAAAGGTGTTCGATGGGGTTGAGGTCAGGGCTCTGTGCAGGCCAGTCATGTTCTTCTACACCAATCTCGACAAACCATTTCTGTATGGACCTCGCATTGTGCACAGGGGCATTGTCATGCTGAAAAAGGAAAGGGCCTTCCCCAAACTGTTGCCACAAAGTTGGAAGCACAGAATCGTCTGGAATGTCATTGTATGATAGATAGATAGATAGATAGATAGATAGATAGATAGATAGATAGATAGATAGATAGATAGATAGATAGATAGATAGATAGATAGATAGATAGATAGATAGATAGATAGATAGATAGATAGATAGATAGATAGATAGATAGATAGATAGATAGATAGATAGATAGATAAACAGGCTACACACTGGACCAGGAGGAGAGATAAACAGACTACAGGCTACACACTGGACCAGGAGGAGAGATAAACAGACTACAGGCTGAACACTGGACTGGGAAGAGAGATAAACAGGCTATAAATTACAGGTTACACACTGGACCAGGAGGAGAGATAAACAGGCTACAGGTTACACACTGGACTGGGAAGAGAGATAAACAGGCCTCGAGAAAGAATGAAACCCTTATCGGCACAAGGGAGTAAACAAAATAACACATAAATAGTTTAGCCTTGGGATGTGTGGAGGCTGAGAATGCAAGCACGCACGGGCCGCACGCACACCCCCCCACCCCTTCCCCCTGTCCCAGTCGGCAGCACATAGGCTTATTCAGGGCAAATTGACCATATCGTCCCTGCTCTTAGATAATGATTCCACTCTCCACTAGACTCAGTTTGCTTTGGCCAGCCAGTGCACAATAACAACCCCCCGACGAAACATTTAGCCTCGCCATGCAGCCTTCCGTGAAATCACGAAGAAAAACGTTAAACACAACTGGACCTTCAACCTCCCGGAAGAGAGCGAGTCGGGTTATTCTCTGATATGGGAAAGAATGGTGAGGAATTCTGCCGGAATTCTCCGACCCCAACGGTAAGCTACATGGATCGCTGTCTTGAAAGAAAGGCCTTTTGTGGCGAGGAGCAGGATGCCTATATTGACCTTTGGGAAGCAGAAGGCCCCCTAACAGTTGTTGATTTACTTTACTCTGGGCCAAGATATCACTGTCATTATCACCTACACACTAATATCTAGAAACCAGACAAGCACACATAACATCCACCACATCACATCAGCGGGCCTCCATTTTAGAGAAAGGAACACAAAGATCTCTACTGACCTACAATTTTGCAAATGCACACACATTCCTTCACTTTTACACATTTCGTACAACTACAAACCAACTACACACCATTTTCCCTCTTCCATGACACACAACTCCACTCCTCCAGACCACCTACAGTAGAGGCCAGCTGATCCCATGCCCATGGAGCAGTCAGTGAGGTAGGCAGTATCAACACTATGACGTCTGTCTCTGCCCTCTCCCACACACACACAGCCTCACCACTGTTTACGGACATGTTGTTTTGACTGGGATAACTTTATCGACACAGCAATATGACAAAGACAGGTCCCCCTCCACATTGGGATTGATGCTAGCGGCCCCTGACCTCAACCCTGACAATCCAGCTAAAACCAGCCACACTAGATACTAGTTTCTGACCCGACCAACCACCACTGTACGCTGTTTATGATTACACAGCGCACATTCATGATTAGAGAGTTGCATATTTGTCAGGAATTCTAATGTTATAGGAGACATGGCATGTGAAACAGTATCACGTCTGGTTCCTCTGGTGAAGTATAGATCTACAAGGAGCTCTGTCCGGACGGTGCAGAACCA
The DNA here is from genome assembly GCA_023634145.1 of Thymallus thymallus. Lineage (NCBI taxonomy): Eukaryota > Metazoa > Chordata > Actinopteri > Salmoniformes > Salmonidae > Thymallus > Thymallus thymallus. The sequence goes on from CM042399.1 coordinate 31,421,376, forward strand.
CAAACTCAGATGACCCGGCAGGGTTCTGTGTTCTATCTAAACTCTGAACTGGGAACTGGTCCTCAGAGAAATAATTTATGCAGAACACAAAAGAATATGGAGCAAAGCGTGACCAAACGTTTGTATTTTAGACCAATAGAAATACCAAACAATAATTGGTATAATGCAATAATTTTTTTGAGTTTTGTCATAACCTCTGAAAATATGATAAGATGTCAGTCTTCACTCATGCGGTTAGGTGAGAACGCACGCACACACACAAACGCACATGCCACAAGCACACACGCACACTCGCAAACACGCACACTCGCACACACGCACACTCGCACACACGCACACTCGCACACACACGCACACACAGAGAGACTGGGACAAGAACCACGACCACAAACTGAAAAATGTAACATGGTGTTCTTCTCTAGAGGTGTTCTCCTCTAGATGTGTTCTTCTAGAGGTGTTCTTCAAGAGGTGTTCTTCTCTAGAGGTGTTCTTCTAGAAATGTTCTTCTCTAGAGGTGTTCTTCTTAAAGGTGTTATTCTAGAGGTGTTCTTCTCTAGAGGTGTTCTTCTAGAGGTGTTCTTCTCTAGAAGTGTTCTTCTCTAGAGGTGTTCTTCTCAAGAGGTGTTCTTCTAGAGGTGTTCTTCTCTAGAAGTGTTATTCTCTAGAGGTGTTCTTCTACAGGTGTTCTTCTAGAGGTGTTCTTCTCTAGAGGTGTTCTTCTCTAGAGGTGTTCTTCTAGAGGTGTTCTTCTCTAGAAGTGTTCTTCTCTAGAGGTGTTCTTCTCAAGAGGTGTTCTTCTAGAGGTGTTCTTCTCTAGAAGTGTTATTCTCTAGAGGTGTTCTTCTACAGGTGTTCTTCTAGAAGTGTTCTTCTCTAGAGGTGTTCTTCTAGAGGTGTTCTTCTAGAGGTGTTCTTCTAGAGGTGTTCTTCTAGAGGTGTGTGTTCTTCTCTAGAGGTGTTCTTCTCTAGAGGTGTTCCTCTCTAGAGGTGTTCCTCTCTAGAGGTGTTCTTCTCTAGAGATGTTCTTCTAGAGGTGTTCTTCTCTAGAGGTGTTCTTCTCTAGAGGTGTTCCTCTCTAGAGGAACTAGGTCACATAAATAGAGTAGTATTATTGGAAACAGTGGGATCAAGATCAATGTGTTAGATTAGGAAGAATGTACGGCTTCTTTCAACTACATTAGTTTAACAAGGTCTAGATGTACATTAGTTTAACAAGGTCTAGAAGTATTGTCATTTTTCCTTCTGTCCTCTCTCTCATTGCACCCATCTTTTTCTCTCTTGCATGCGCACACACACACACACACACACACACACACACACACACACACACACACACACACACACACACACACACGCTCTCAAAGAGGTAGTTGAAAAGGCCTCTTGGATGTGTCTCATCACATAGAGCTAGTTTGGATGCATCATAAAATAACCTCATGTTTGTTTTAATGATGCAGCAGGTTGGGCTGAAGGAGGTTTCTAACTTGGTGATCCATCTGTATCTCTCTCTTTTTCATACAGAGAAACATTCTTCCAGATACAGTGCATTGCAGCAATACAGCTGTGAGATGTCGCCCTCCAGTGGTAACACTATGCTACTCCAGACGGAATGTCAGTCTAGGTTTAGTCTCATTGAACAAAGACGGTTGGCAACTATACCTTCAGATTAAGTATCTCAATGTAAATTACATTTAAAACAGCGTAATATCAAAAGCCTCTACAGAGAAGTGTAGAAATAAAAGTGTAGAAATAACAGACAGATGTTTCTTTATGGTGACATGGTCAGACTTAATGTGCTTTATTGACTCAGATACCTGGGAAGTTGACAGTCTGACAAAGCAATACAAGACAACCGAGTCATAGCTACCATAACCCCGGGGCTGAAACACTCCACAGGAAAATGACACCGCTCTCCGTTTCACTCGCCCGACCTTTGTGATGTCATGCTCCTTTGCTCAAGGACACATTACTCATCTACTATCGACTGGAACGACAGAGCGCCATGACATCATAAGATGAGTGGAGCCCGGGAGAAGGAGGGGAGAACAGCGGGCCAAAAGTTCCGATATCATTGATACGTTTTTAAACAAGGAAAGATTTTTCAATCATTGTCTCTCATTTTCGGCAAAAACTGTCGACAAATGATTATGATTTGAGCGTGAAGTTCCTTTTTTATCATGGAATATTAGTCAAAGCATCCTGCTAGGGAATTGTAGGATGTTAAAAGACGAAGGGTATATAAATAGATGTTCCTCAGGTGGAGGGATGGAATATAGACGTCTGTTGAGTTCTGTGGTCTACGGACTGTGCATCTACACTATAACCAACAGGACACAGTATATGAGGGCTCCGGAGTGGCACAGTAATCTAAGGCACTGCATCTCAGTGCTAGAGGCATCACTACAGACCCTGGTTTGATTCCCGTCTGTATCACAATCCGGCCGTGATTGGGAGTGCCATAGGGCGGTGCACAATTGGCCCAGTGTCGTCCGGGTTTGGCCGGGGTAGGCCGTCATTGCATGTCATCTACAGTTGAAGTCGGAAGTTTACAAACACTTAGGTTGAAGTCATTAAAACTCATTTTTCAACCACTCCACAGATTTCATGTTAACAAACTATAGTTTTGGCAAGTCGGTTAGGACATCTACTTTGTGCATGACACAAGTAATTCTTCCAACATTTGTTTACAGACAGATTATTTCACTTATAGTTCACTATATCACAATTCCAGTGGGTCAGAAGTTTACATACACTAAGTTGACTGTGCCTTTAAACAGCTTGGAAAATTCCAGAAAATGATGTCATGGCTTTAGAAGCTTCTGATAGGCTAATTGACATCATTTGAGTCAATTGGAGGTGTACCTGTGGATGTATTTCAAGGCCTACCTTCAAACTCAGTGCCTCTTTGCCCGACATCATGGGAAAATCTAAAGAAATCAGCCAAGACCTCAGAAAAACAATTGTAGACCTCCACAAGTCTGGTTCATCCTTGGGAGCAATTTCTAAACGCCTGAAGGTACCACGTTCATCTGAACAAACAATAGTACGCAAGTATAAACACCATGGGACCACGCAGCCGTCATACCGCTCAGGAAGGAGACACGTTCTGTCTCCTAGAGATGAACCTACTTTGGTGCGAAAAGTGCAAATCAATCCCAGAACATAAAATGACCATAGTTATGTTTTGGAGGAAAAAGGTGGATGCTTGCAAGCCAAAGAACACCATCCCAACCGTGAAGCACAGGGGTGGCAGCATCATGTTGTGGGGGTGCTTTGCTGCAGAAGGGACTGGTGCACTTCACAAAATAGATGGCATCATGAGGAAGGAAAATTATGTGGATATATTGAAGCAACATCTCAGGACATCAGTCAGGAAGTTAAAGCTTGGTCGCAAATGGGCCTTCCAAATGGACAATAATCCCAAGCATACTTCCAAAGTTGTGGCAAAATGGCTTAAGGACAACAAAGTCAAGGTGTTGGAGTGGCCATCACAAAGCCCTGACCTCAATCCTATAGAAATTTGTGGGCAGAACTGAAAAAGTGTGTGCGAGCAAGGAGGCCTACAAAACCTGACTCAGTTACACCAGTTCTGTCAGGAGGAATGGGCCAAAATTCACCCAACTTATTGTGTATTGTGGGAAGCTTGTGGAAGGCTACCCGAAACATTTGACCCAAGTTAAATATTTTAAAGGCAATGCTACCAAATACTAATTGAGTGTATGTAAACTTCTGACCCACTGGGAATGTGATGAAAGAAATAAAAGCTGAAATAAATAATTATCTCTACTATTATTCTGGCATTTCACATTAAAATAAAGTTGTGATCCTAACTGACCTAAAACAGGGAATTTTTACTAGGATTAAATGTCAGGAATTATGAAAAACTGAGTTTAAACGTATATTTGGCTAAGGTGTATATAAACTAACAATAGACTTCAACTGTATTTGTGCATGTATGTCGTTTGCCTATAAAATGTATACCTGCCTGCCCGCGCCAAACCACCAATGGCCTACAACCAGAATGAGCAGCACCTTGACAGCACCCAGGGCCTTGCCCACCACAAAGTCATGGAAAAAGGTCTGGGAGTCTGGGAAAGAGAGCAACTCGGAGAGACAGAATTTTCTACGGGCTTCATTCCGATTAGGAGGTGGGCCTGTGACTCCCTGAGCTGCTTCCTCCCCTAACATTCTCTGGTAACCAACATGCCGTGTTTAGAAATACAAAGCCTGTCTGTGTCATACACACAAACATGCTAGAAGACACTCAATGATAAACTAACTCTCACCCAGACAGACACACACCCAGACAGACACTCAATGATAAACCTACTCACACCCAGACAGACACTCAATGATAAACCTACTCACACCCAGACAGACACTCAATGACAAACCTACTCACACCCAGACAGACACTCAATGATAAACCTAATCACACCCAGACAGACACTCAATGATAAACCTAATCACACCCAGACAGACACTCAATGATAAACTAATTCACACCCAGACAGACACTCAATGATAAACTAATTCACACCCAGACACTCACACCCAGACAGACTCACGCCCAGACAGACACACAGTCCCAACTCTCTGTCTCTCTTTATTCCCAGTATAACATATGGAGATGTTCTGAAGTAACATACTACTAACCCTTGAGGGTCACACATAAATAATTATCATAAACTGACGTCCATTTTCAGACAACGGGGGCTGCCTCACCCTCACACACATGACAACCAGACATACTCCCCCTCTCCCCACACATTCCTCCATAAACCACACACACACACCCTCCACTGCATTCATACATATCAATTAGACAATAACACAGGAACACACACACACTGTCTGCGAAAGCAGAAGGCTTCATTTGCAAAGTGTTGGACTCGAAAGAAGGGAAAGAGGAGATACCTGACACATAGATGGCAGATAACATGTGTGGCGGTAAAGTTTGAACCATCATTGTGTGTGTGTGCGTGTGTGTGCGTGTGTGTGTGCGTGTGTGTGTGTGCGTGCGTGTTTGAGTTGATCCTTGTCCCTACTCTTTAAGCTCAGGGCCCTATCTCTGCCCCCTCAGCTGTGGAATGCTGCAGTGATTGCTGGGTAATTACCCAAATGCTTTACTTCTCCGCTCCCAGCACCATTAGTATTAATTCTTCTTTTTCTTCTCCTTTTGATAGAGGAATTGCCAGAGCTTTGATCCAGTGGAGGGAGGGAGGGAGGGAGGGAGGGAGGGAGGGAGGGAGGGAGGGAGGGAGGGAGGGAGGGAGGGAAAGAAAGAAAGAAAGAAAGAAAGAAAGAAAGAGAGAACAAATAAAATAATGAATTAAAGAAAGAAGTCAGGCCACCCTGCTGGGACCACAGCTGCTCTCTGTCCACCTCTACCTCTCCTCTCTTTTATGTAGTGCAAGGTTTATACCGCTGGGTTTTACCGCTGGGTTTTTACTGCTGGGTTATACCGCTGGGATTTACCACTGGGTTATACCCCTGGGTTACACCGCTGGGTTTTACAGCTGGGTTCCACCGCTGGGTTTTACCGCTGGGTTTTACCGCTGGGTTATACCGCTGGGTTACACCGCTGGGTTTTACCGCTGGATTTTACCGCTGGGTTACACTGCTGGGTTTTACAGCTGGGTTTTACTGCTGGGTTTTACAGCTGGGTTATACTGCTGGGATACACCGCTGGGATACACCGCTGGGTTATACTGCTGGGTTATACCGCTGGGTTATACCGCTGGGATTTACCTCTGGGTTTTACTGCTGGGTTATACCGCTGGTTTACACCGCTGGGTTTTACCGCTGGGTTTTACCGCTGGGTTTTACCGTTGAGTAATACCGCTGGGTTATACCGTTGGGTTATACCGTTGGGTTATACTGCTGGGATACACCGCTGGGTTACACCACTGGGTTTTACCACTGGGTTTTACCACTGGGTTTTACCACTGAGTTACATCGCTGGGTTTTACCGCTGAGTTACATCACTGGGTTCCACCACCGGGTTACACCACCAGGTTACACCACTGGGTTATGCCGCTGGGTTTTACCGCTGGGTTATACCACTGGGTTATACCATTGGGTTATACCGCTGGGTTACACCACTGAGTTACACTGCTGGGTTACACCTCTGGGTTACACCGCTGGGTTTTACTGCTGGGTTATACCGCTGGTTTACACCGCTGGGTTTTACCGCTGGGTTTTACCGCTGGGTTTTACCGTTGAGTAATACCGCTGGGTTATACCGTTGGGTTATACCGTTGGGTTATACTGCTGGGATACACCGCTGGGTTACACCACTGGGTTTTACCACTGGGTTTTACCGCTGAGTTACATCGCTGGGTTTTACCACTGAGTTACATCACTGGGTTCCACCACCGGGTTACACCACCAGGTTACACCACTGGGTTATGCCGCTGGGTTTTACCGCTGGGTTATACCACTGGGTTATACCATTGGGTTATACCGCTGGGTTACACCACTGAGTTACACTGCTGGGTTACACCGCTGGGTTACACCGCTGGGTTTTACCGCTGGGCTATACCGCTGGGTTATACCACTGGGTTATACCATTGGGTTATACCACTGGGTTACACCGCTGAGTTACACTGCTGGGTTACACCGCTGGGTTTTACCGCTGGGCTATACAGCTGGGTTATACCGATGGGTTATGCCGCTGGGTTACACCGCTGGGTTTTACCGCTGGGCTATACAGCTGGGTTATACCGATGGGTTATGCCGCTGGGTTACACCACTGGGTTACACCACTGGGTTACACCACTGGATTGAACCGCTGGGTTACACCACTGTTCCTCTCTTGTCCACCCCACAGCTCCTACCAGTAGTAGGAATTTACAGTAACCGGACCACAGCGTCTAATCTGCAGTAATATGAATATACAGTAACAGGAACACAGCGTCTAACCTGCACTAATAGGAATATACAGTAACAGGAAAACAGCATCTAACCTGCAGTAATATGAATATACAGTAACAGGAACACAGCGTCTAACCTGCAGTAATATGAATATACAGTAACAGGAACACAGCGTCTAACCTGCAGTTATAGGAATGTACAGTAACAGGAACACAGCATCTAACCTGCAGTAATATGAATATACAGTAACAGGAACACAGCGTCTAACCTGCAGTAATATGAATATACAGTAACAGGAACACAGCGTCTAACCTGCAGTTATAGGAATATACAGTAACAGGAACACAGCGTCTAACCTGCAGTAATATGGCTATAAGGGTTATGATATCATCTTAGTTCTGTTACATCTGTTATGGCTAGAAATATCCTCATACCACATACATCACCCACTGCCTGTTACCTGTCTGCAACCCCCATCGATGCCCCTGGGGTGATTGAAAGTCAGGATGAACTCAGGCTAACATCGCTAGGTTACTGTTAAATGCACTATAATATCAACCATACTCTGGCTAATCATACTTCCTCAATCTCCCCATCAACCCCACATTATTAGAAATAAGCCTGTCAAGGCTACAGGAGGGCCTTCAACTCCTTTACCTCTCCCATCTCTGCTCTCTCTGTGGTTGGTCAGATGGAGACCATTATAGGATGAAAGGCACTGGTCCCTTCATCATGGATCTCTCCTGATCTGACGACACCAGCTGATATATAGGGATCTGTGACCCACTGGAGTACTGTGGAGGGGCCACAAAGACAACTAATCACTTAAATCACCTCTGTACAGCACACTACCAACATCTGTCTATGTCTCTGATCGTTTCCACATCAACTCCCTCTGTCTGTTTTATGGCTTGCTGATCAACATGGTGGCTTGCTAGACTTTACATTACAGTGAATGAAGTGTTGTAAAGAAAGTGTGACTGAATACCAGGGGAGAAGGACACCCTTACAGAGGGCTATCAGCATAGAGCAAAGCCTTTGTCTGGCTCTGGTATATGCTTCCCAACACACGCTCAGCAAACACCGTGCCAACACTGGATAAGTATTTTCCTTTCTACCAACACACTAGACTTCCCTTACCCACTCATCCATATGAATCAGACTACCAACACACTAGACTTCCCCTACCCATCCATATACACTGAATAAAAACATAAACGCAACATGTAGAGTGTTGGTCCTATGATTCATGAGCTGAAATAAAAGATCCCCGAAATGTTCCATAAGCACAAAAAGCTTTTCTCTCTCAAATGTTGTGAACACATTTGTTTACATCCCTGTTAGTGAGCCTTTCTCCTTTTCCAAGATAATCCATCCACCTGACAGGTGTGGCATATCAAGAAGCTGATTAAACAGCATGATCATTACACAGGTGCACCTTGTGCTGGGGACAATAAAAGGCCACTCTAAAATGTGCAGTTTTGTCACACAAAACAATGCCACAGATGTCTCAAGTTTTGAGGGAGCGTGCAATTGGTATGCTGACTGCAGGAATGTCCACCAGAGCTGATGCAAGAGAATTGAATGTTCATTTCTCTACCATAAGCCGCCTCCAACGTAATTTTAAAGAATTTAGCAGTACATCCAACCGGCCTCACAACTGCAGACCATGTGTATGGTGTTGTGTGGGCGAGCGGTTTGAACAGAGGGACCCATGGTGGCGGTGGGGTTATGGTATGGGCAGGCATAAGCTACGGACAGCGAATACAATTGCCTTTTATAGATCTTGAGGCCCAGTGTGATGTCCGTTTTTTTAAGGTATCTGTGACCAACAGATGCATATCTGTATTCCAAGTAATGTGAAATCCATATATTAGTGCTTAATTAATGCATTTCAATTGACTGATTTCCATATATGAACTGTAACAAATCTTTGAAATTGTTGCATGTTGCGTTTATATTTTTGTTCAGTATAGATTAGACTGCCAACACATTAGACTTCTCCTACCCATCCATATGGGTCAGACTACCAACCCACTAGATGTCCCCTACACATCCATATGGATCAGACTACCAACACACTAGATGTCCCCTACACATCCATATGGATCAGACTACCAACACACTAGATGTCCCCTACACATCCATATGGATCAGACTACCAACACACTAGATGTCCCCTACACATCCATATGGGTCAGACTACCAACCCACTAGATGTCCCCTACACATCCATATGGATCAGACTACCAACCCACTAGATGTCCCCTACACATCCATATGGATCAGACTACCAACCCACTAGATGTCCCCTACACATCCATATGGATCAGACTACCAACACACTAGATGTCCCCTACACATCCATATGGATCAGACTACCAACACACTAGATGTCCCCTACACATCCATATGGATCAGACTACCAACCCACTAGATGTCACAGCTGGTTGGTGGCTCCTTAATTGCGGAGGACAGGCTTGTGGTAATGGTTGGAGCGGAATCAGTGGAATGGTATCAAATATATCCAGCCATTATTATGAGCCATCCTCCCCTCAGCAGCCTCCACTGCTAGATTTCCCCTCCCCATCCATATGGATCAGACTCAACAGTGACCAGGTTGCCTTGAGTGAGAGAGAGAGTGAGAGAGTAGGAGAGAGAGAGAAGGAGAGTAAGGGTTCTTGCTGAGAAAATAGAGGTATGTAGGAAGTTAGGAAGTGTGACTTCGACAGTTTTATATTCCACATATAATCCCAGAGTTTATTCAGGTATTCCAAGCTGCACAACCTTACAAAGACCACAACACAGAACACAGACAGAGGGAAACTGAAACATAAGATACAGAGAGATCGTAGAGACACAGAGAAAGAGAATAAAGTCAAATGGAACGTACGGTATGTGAAAAGTCAAGTAGAGATAATCTAGACAGAGGAAAAGCGAGGGGGGAACGGTGGAGGGACAGTCTCTATTACTCTCTCACTATCAAAGGCGTCAGATGAAACTAGGCCAGAGCAAGCGATGACAGAGCTGCCAGGAAAAATCATCTTGGAGACAGTGTCCCATGTTGCCAGAGAGCTACGCCCGTAAGGTGATCTGCTACTAAACCTGCCAGACACTAACGTCTAGATTCTACACTAACACAGTCTCCTCTGTATGTATAGCAGACTCACCTAAAGAAAAGCTCTACATTTACATTTCAGTCATTTAGCAGACGCTCTTATCCAGAGAGACTTACAGTTAGTGCATTCATCTTAAGATACTGTAGCTAGGTGGGACAGCCACATATCACAGTCGTAGCAAGTACATTTGTCCTCAATAAAGAAGGTATTAGCAAAGTCAGTGCTAGTAGGAAAAGACTGAGATGTCTTATTTAAGATACTCTTTGAAGACGTAGGGCTTCAGACGTTTTTAGAAGATGGGTAGGGACTCTGCTGTCCTAGCATCAGGGGGAAGCTGGTTCCACCATTGGGGTTCAAGGACAGAGAAGAGCTTTGACTGGGCTGAGCGGTTGCTCTACACAAGGCAACCCAGAGTGAGTATGTGTGTCCTACTGGTGGTGGTTCCTACAGAGGAGAATGTGATACAGGATACTATACTTCCATACAGACCGTCTGGCTTCTACAGGCATGAATATGGATGGAGACAACCGCAATGTTTGAACATGAATAACACATGTACGCCAAAACCACACCACAACTGAGCCACTGTGTCCAAGTCCCCGAAATAACGAAAATTAACAAATAAATAAATAAATGCATCATTATGTATTGGTCACAGTAGTACAGGCCAGGGGTAAAACAGACGATTCTCTGTCTAGGCCTTCAGCTACGTAAGCATCAACGCTCACACAACCCTCTCCCACTCGTTCTTTAATGTATTTACAATACTATTTTTTTATTCTAAATAAAATATTTTACCATTATAAATGATCCGTCCAGACTTCACATGTAAACTATGACCTCATGGGAATACGAGCTACTGCAGGGGTGGGGACAAACAACCCTGCTATGGTGGCCCTTCGCTCCAATTAGAAGTTGCCCAGTTACAGACCTAGGATCAGCTTACCCTCCAAAAATCCTAACCATATAGGGGATGAATCCTAACCTTAACCATTAGGGGGATAAATCCTAACCTTAAACATTAGGGGGATAAATCCTAACCTTAACCATTAGGGGGATAAATCCTAACCTTAACCATTAGGGGGATAAATCCTAACCTTAACCATTAGGGGGATAAATCCTAACCTTAACCATTAGGGGGATAAATCCTAACCTTAACCATTAGGGGGATACATCCTAACCTTAACCATTAGGGGGATACATTCTAACCTTAACCATTAGGGGGATAAATCCTAACCTTAACCATTAGGGGGATAAATCCTAACCTTAACCATAAGGGGGATAAATCCTAACCTTAACCATTAGGGGGATTAATCCTAACCTTAACCATTAGGGGGATAAATCCTAACCTTAACCATTAGGGGGATAAATCCTAACCTTAACCATTAGGGGGATAAATCCTAACCTTAACCTTTAGGGGGTATTGCACACTGAGTATAAGGGTAACTTTATCTTACTTTTGGTCCTGCAGCAGTGTCTACTGTATGGCTATACAGTACAATGGTAAATACTTTAAAATTGTATTTTGTCATATTTAACAGGAAATTATTTGTTTTATGCTAAGGCTGATTCAGAATATTAACAAGTCTTGGCTGTGGGGTGTCTCTCTCTCTCTCTCTCTCTCTCCCTTCCTCCCTCCCTCCCTCTCTCTCTCTGTCTTCCTGTTTCAGCTGGCAGTTATTTCTTCAGCATGTTAAGTATCACACATTACAGGGTGATTGCAGCCCTCCTCTAAAGTGGGCACTAAAGCAGGGCACTTTAGTCAATCGGCTGGTTAGCCCTTCAGAACCCAATCACAGTTGATTATAGCAGCACAGGCTGAGAGCAGGTGAGCTAGATTCACTTCCTCTATTGATTATAGCAGCACAGGCTGAGAGCAGGCAAGCTAGATTCACTTCCTCTATTGTATCCTCTATATTCTCACACCTGTAGTTCAACAGGATGTGAGTGTGTGTGTTTTATTAGTGTCCTGGACTGGTTTGGGATAGCACTGTAATATAATAATGTTATAACCACATTAACAATCATCACTGTGTTTTTCCTCTTAAATCACTGGATGGAGAGAAAACAATGCCAGGACAAACACACACACACACACATGCCGGCCCATCTTCACCCTGTGTCATCACACACACTCTGGGTGGGCATTGGACTGGGGTAGTTTCCAAGGGGAAGATAAAGCCTGCAGAGATGCATCATATAATCTCCAGAGCTGGCTTGCATAGATATCTGTGACATGTCAGCCAATGTGTGTGTGTCTGTCTGCTCTCTCTGTCTCTCTCTCTCTCTCTCTCTCTCTCTCTCTCTCTCTCTCTCTCTCTGCAGGGGGAACACATTCTCAGTGCTTTACAGCCTTATGGACTGACTGGGGCTGCTGCTGTTAGTCCGGAGAGGCCTGGAGGGATGAGACCTTTATGAGGGACACAGCTGGGTAGTGTGATACTGTTCATCTAACACAGTGTAGGCCTGCACTTAGAGTTACACAACTACAAGAACCCTTCCCTTTCACCAGTCAGTAACTGAGCCAGCCAGCCAGTCAAGACCGCCATTCAGCCAGTTAGTCAGATAGCCATTCAGCCAATCAGTCAGCCAGTCAGTCAGTCTGCCATTCAGCCAGCCATTCATCCAGCCAGTCAGTCATTCAGTCAATTGGTCAGCCAGCCAGTCAGCCAGCCAGCCAGCCATTCAGTAAGCCAGTCAATCAGCCAGCCATTAAGTCAGCCAGTCAGTCAATCAGCCATTCAGTCAGTCAGTCGGTCAGTCAGCCAGCCATTCAGTCAATCATTCAGTCAGCCAGTCAGCCAATCAGTCAATCAGCCAGTCAGCCAGCCAGCCAGTCAGTCAGCCAGCCAGCCAGCCAGCCAGCTATTCAGTCAGCCATTCAGTCCGTCAGTCAATTGGTCAGCCAGCCAGTCAGCCAGCCAGCCAGCCATTCAGTAAGCCAGTCAGTCAGCCAGCCATTAAGTCAGCCAGTCAGTCAATCAGCCATTCAGTCAGTCAGTCGGTCAGTCAGCCAGCCATTCAGTAAATCGTTCAGTCAGCCAGTCAGCCAATAAGTCAATCAGCCAGTCAGCCAGTCAGTCAGCCAGCCAGCCAGCTATTCAGTCAGACATTCAGTCAGTCAGTCGATCAGTCAGCCAGCCATTCAGTAAATCGTTCAGTCAGCCAGTCAGCCAATAAGTCAATCAGCCAGTCAGCCAGTCAGTCAGCCAGCCAGCCAGCTATTCAGTCAGACATTCAGTCCATCAGTCAATTAGCCAGTCAATCAGCCACTCAGTCAGCCATTCAATCAGCCATTCAGTCAGTCAGCTATTCAGTCAGTCAGCCAGTCAGTCAGCCTTTCAGTCAGTCTGCCATTCAGTCAGTCTGTCAATCACTCTGCAGTCAGCCGGCCATTCATTCAGTCAGCCTGCCATTCAGTCAGTCAGTTAGTCAGCAGGCCATTCAGTCAGTCAGTCAGTCTGCCATTCAGTCAGCCGGCCAGTCAGTCAGTCAGTCATTCAGTCAGTCAGCTGGGGACATGTAAGGGTAGGTCAGTCATTCAGTCAGTCAGCTGAGGACATGTAAGGGTAGATCGGTCAGTCAGTCAGTCAGTCAGTCAGCTGGGGACATATAAGGGTAGGTCAGTCATTCAGTCAGTCAGCTGAGGACATGTAAGGGTAGGTCAGTCAGTCAGCTGGGGACATGTAAGTGTAGGTCAGTCATTCAGTCAGTCAGCTGGGGACATGTAAGGGTAGGCCAGTCATTCAGTCAGTCAGCTAAGGACATGTAAGGGTAGATCAGTCAGTCAGTCAGCTGAGCACATGTAAGGGTAGGTCAGTCATTCAGTCAGTCAACTGGGGACATGTAAGGGTAGGTCAGTCAGTCAGCTGGGGACATGTAAGGGTAGGTCAGTCAGAGAGTCAGCTGGGGACATGTAAGGGTAGGTCAGTCAGTCAGTCAGTCAGTCAGCTAGGAACATGTAAGGGTAGGTCAGTCAGTCCGTCAGTTGGGGACATGTAAGGGTAGGTCAGTCAGTCAGCTGGGGACATGTAAGGGTAGGTCAGTCAGTCAGTCAGCTGGGGACATGTAAGGGTAGGTCAGTCAGTCAGTCAGTCAGTCAGCTGTGGACATGTAAGTTTAGGTCAGTCAGTCAGCTGGGGACATGTAAGGGTAAGTCAGTCAGTCAGTCAGCTGGGGACATGTAAGGGTAGGTCAGTCAGTCACTCAGTCAGCTGGGGACATGTAAGGGTAGGTCAGTCAGTCAGTCAGTCAGTCAGCTGGGGACACGTAAGGGTAGGTCAGTCAGTCAATCAGTCAGCTGAGGACATGTAAGGGGTAGGTCAGTCAGTCAGTCAATCAGCTGAGGACATGTAAGGGTAGGTCAGTCAGTCAGTCAGCTGGGGACATGTAAGGGTAGGTCAGGGCCTCTTCTATTCCTTTATTTCAGTGAGGGAGGAAGAGTCTTTCACCAGAGGCCAGTTATGAGTGATGGACCTCAGAGAAGGGGCGGAAACTAGCAGTGAACCTCAGCTTCTCTCTGCCCCGCCCACAGGGACCACACAGTAAATTATAGCCCTCAAGGATCTGTGGGAACCAGGAAGTTTGGCAAACCAATCAGAAGGCAGGGTCCCTCTTACGCAGTGCAGTGTGTTTAGTCAGGGAGTAATGGACTGGAACACCTGGGCTAAGTCAGTCTATCTGTGCCTTCACAGGGCTACTGTAGACAACGCTGTCTAAACATGTCGCTGTGATGTCACTCCTCTCACACACACACAAACACAGACACACACATGCATGCTTCAGAGGATTTTATAAGGTTAATTCCTCAGACAGACCCATGCCCACCTGTGGTGTATGTGTGTAGTCCTGTCCTCTACGGGCCAATTACACACACGTAAAGGTTGATCTCTACTCTCCCTCTCCTGCCGCTTTCCTCCCAGTCTTTAAATAAGATATCTCTCTTTATCCTCCATCCCTTCCCCTTGCTGTGTTTAATGGGGTTAATAGGGGTTGGGTCCTGTCCATGCCTTATGTAGGAGTAAAGATGACCTTTAATGGCTTTATCTGATGTAGCCATTCCTAATTAGCCTCTTACCTTCGACCCATGGGCTCTGTCTTACGCCCACTGCCTAACGAGCTCATTTATATCAAACTAGGATGGATATGAGTGTGACTGGCTCCTCTGCTATGTCAGGGTCCCATCAGCATTAATGATGCTGATGGGACCCTGACAAATTTAAGTATTTAATTAAATTGAACAAAGCCATAAACAGTTCTATAATTACGAGAAAAGGGAACCAGACCTTATCTGACTGCATCTCCTGAGGGTACATATCTTCAACCTACACTTGAGGTAGTGTGTGTGTTTCTGTGTGTGTGTGCGCATGTATGTGTGTGTTTTCATGCGCGTGCTGAGAGAAGGATGTCTCGGAGTCATACTCAGTGGTAACTCCCCAAACTAGCAGTTAGTTGTAATTAACACTATTGGAGACCAGCTAGTCACACCCACACACACACCCACACACACACCTTCTTCTGCAGGATGTTGACCTTCCTCTCCTTAACATCCAGCATATCCTTCATGTCACGGATCTCTCCGGCCAGCGTGTCCTTTTCCTCCGTCAGGTCCTGGAGCTGCTTGGTCTTCTTACTGAGGAACGACTCCTTCTCTTCCAGACGCACACGCAACGCATCCACCTGGGAGAGAGAGAGAGACAGAGGGGTCAGATTAAACTAGCTCTTATTCTACAATCGTGGAGGGCATGAAGAGGGCTATAATGTGACAACCACAGAATAAAATAAGAGAGCGAAGCGGACACAGAGATAGACAGAGATAGAGAGACAGAGATAGAGAGACAGAGATAGAGAGACAGAGACAGAGACAGAGAGACAGAGACAGAGACAGAGATAGAGAGACAGAGACAGATAGACAGAGAAAGAGAGACAGAGACAGAGATAGAGATAGAGAGACAGAGACAGATAGACAGAGAAAGAGAGACAGAGACAGAGAGACAGAGATAGAGAGACAGAGATAGAGAGACAGAGACAGAGACAGAGACAGAGATAGAGATAGAGAGACAGAGACAGAGACAGAGATAGAGATAGAGAGACAGAGACAGAGATAGAGAGACAGAGATAGAGAGACAGAGAGACAGAGACAGAGATAGAGAGACAGAGATAGAGACAGAGATAGAGATAGAGAGACAGAGACAGATAGACAGAGAAAGAGAGACAGAGACAGAGAGACAGAGATAGAGAGACAGAGATAGAGAGACAGAGACAGAGACAGAGATAGAGATAGAGAGACAGAGACAGATAGACAGAGAAAGAGAGACAGAGACAGAGAGACAGAGATAGAGAGACAGAGACAGAGATAGAGAGACAGAGATAGAGATAGAGAGACAGAGACAGATAGACAGAGAAAGAGAGACAGAGACAGAGAGACAGAGATAGAGAGACAGAGACAGAGATAGAGAGACAGAGACAGAGATAGAGAGACAGAGACAGATAGACAGAGATAGAGAGACAGAGACAGAGACAGAGATAGAGAGACAGAGACAGAGAGACAGAGACAGAGATAGAGAGACAGAGATAGAGAGACAGAGACAGAGAGACAGATAGAGAGACAGAGACAGAGATAGAGAGACAGAGACAGAGACAGAGAGACAGAGATAGAGAGACAGAGATAGAGATAGAGAGACAGAGATAGAGAGACAGAGATAGAGAGACAGAGATAGAGAGACAGAGACAGAGATAGAGAGACAGAGACAGAGAGACAGAGATAGAGAGACAGAGACAGAGATAGAGAGACAGAGACAGAGAGACAGAGATAGAGAGACAGAGATAGAGATAGAGAGACAGAGATAGAGAGACAGAGATAGAGAGACAGAGATAGAGATAGAGAGACAGAGATAGAGAGACAGAGACAGAGACAGAGAGACAGAGACAGAGGGAGAGAGACAGAGATAGAGAGAGAGGGAGAGAGGGATAGATATCCACTTCTTAATTCCAGTATATTTGCTATATGAACCTACGTATGTAGGTTGATATGATATGTACCACAGACCACAAGGTTCTCCTGTTGTTATTGGGCATATACTGAACAGGTATCACTCCACACTGTAGTGTCTAGAGTCTGACTCAGAGCTGGCTGTCAGAGAGTCAGACTACCTGCTAGTGCTGCTCTCCAACAGCTGATTACATTAACAGGTTGTGTTGCCATGGGTAGCCATCAGCGCCGTGTGTAACTAGCCGACCCGCTTAATTCAACTTCTAAGGTCTATGCGCGTGCGTGCGTGCGTGCGTGCGTGCGTGCGTGTGTGTGTGTGAGCTTGTTATCGGGGAGATGGAGTGAATGTTTTAAGGGCTGGGGTATGATGTGCTCACCACGGAGCATCTTTCAGAGACTTTACAGGGAGAGAGAGAAAAGACAGCATGTGCGTGTATATGTGTGTGTGTGTGTGTGTGTGTGTGTGTGTGTGTGTGTGTGTGTGTGTGTGTTAAATGCAGTGATAGAGGTTCTCTCAGAGCTATTAGCAGAAGGCTGGGACCACCAGGTGTAAGATGGGAAAGTATGTATCTCATATTACCTGGCTGGCAGTATTCCAGACCCTGCTACTAAGGCCTGCTCTGTCCTTCTCTCTCTGGCACTCACACACTGCACTGACACCCCTAATCCTACTCTCTGGACTGGACATCTCAGGTGTGTATGTGTGTGTGCCTGCGTGTTCGTGCCCATGTGTGTGTGTTCGTGTCCGTGTATCTGTGTGAGTAACTAATCCCCGCCCCCCCCTCACCTGGCAAAGAGCAATCTAGAAAGAATGTGTAAGCGTCGGTCGGTCGGCAGGAAATCCCTCAGATCACTCACTAAGCTGTGATACACTAGTCTCTGACTGCTAATACCCTCTTATAGCACTCCCTAGGCGCCTGGGACAGAATTACATTCCCTGAAACACAGAGAGAGAGAGAGAGAGAGAGAGAGAGAGAGAGAGACAGAGACAGAGACAGAGACAGAGACAGAGACAGAGAGAGGTAGACCTCCTGGTAGATATTGTAATCACTGTAGCACGTTGAAACGACCGTCATCTTCATCAGTGAACGTGAAAATGCTACTTCATACAGAAGAACCCTAATGTACTGTAGAGGTCTCTGTCAGCATACACACTGCTGAGATGATGGATAGAGAGCTAAATGTATGTTGTGGAGACCAAAGGCTACCCCATGTCTGTCTCTTTCCACCCATTCCTCTCCCTCCCTCCCTCTCTCACTCTCTGATTCTATAGCCTCCATCAATAGCGGTCGGGTGAGACGAAGTGATCTTGTGGAGTGCTGAAAGCCATCTCTCCCCCCTCTCTCTTCCTCCCCACTTTATCTCTCCCCCCTCTCTCTTCCTCCCCACTCCATCTCTCCCCCCTCTCTCTTCCTCCCCACTCTCTCTCTCCCCCCTCTCCCTAGGATTATTCCTGTGTACATCAGTAGATGTGAGTTGTGAGGAGAGACAGAGGGGTTGGGATCCCTCCAGTCCCGCCAAACGTTGTTTTTGGGGTCCATCCCACATTTCTCAACGCCACGCTGCCCTGTGACAACACGCAAAACAGAACGCCTGCTGTCTCCACGGCAACCAGGGACTCGTTTGGCCCGAGCTATTGGACGCTGGCGTGGACATTCTGTTTTGTAATTACAGTGTTTCATTGGCTCAGAGAGGGGGAGTGGGGAAGAGCTCAGTGAGAGAAAGAGAGACGGGATGAAGAGAAAGAGAGATGGGAGGAAGAGAGAGAGAGAGACGGGAGGAAGAGAAAGAGAGATGGGAGGAAGAGAGGGAGAGAGACGGGAGGAAGAGAGAGAGAGATGGGAGGAAGAGAGAGAAAGTGAGAGAGTCCAGAGCAGTCCAGTCCTGCCTGGCTCAGGCCAAATCCGAGGGGGACGGGGGAGATTGCATCGAGGCGTGCCGGTTCATAGATGAATTAAAAACACATCCATCGCCCTATCTCCCCCAAACCCCAGCGTAAGTCTCCCAGCCCCTCACTCAACACCAGATCATTTAAGAAGGTCTTGATATGTTTTCAAGATTTCGTGGTTGCAAAACTATTAATTCTTGGCAAAGTGAATTGCTTTCCTTTATTTTCAAATGCGCACACACTCACACACACTCACAACTCATACATACACACCATCATTCTCACACACTCATTAATACACACTATCATTCTCACACACTCACACATACACACTATCATTCTCACACACGCATACATGCATAGTATGCATGCAGCCGTGGACATACAAACACACTGTATCGCTTATACACACACACTCCCCCACTTCACCTCCCCTTTCATATTTCTAATGACAGCCAAATCTGGTTTTTGGACGTTGGTTTGCTAAGTAAAACAGCGGTTTAAAGAAAACACCAGCACTGTTTGTCTTCACCTCCCTTTTTCTGCTTCACGTTTCATCATAAAAGTTTTTCTGGCAGCCGAACCTGCAAAGGTATAAAACCTTGAGTCGGCTTTGGGCCCAATAAACAACTGGGAGACTATATGAGGAGACCACATTCAAAAGTACCAGAACTGGAGAGCATGAGAATACCACAGTATTGTACAAAGTAACAGAGTCAGGAATTAAACATTCTGCCTTATAAAGCATGGACATTACAAACCCTTAGGCAGGGATGATACACACACACACACACACACACACAGGTACACACACACACACGCACGCACGCACGCACGCACGCACGCACACACACACACACACACACACACACACACACACACACACACACACACACACACACACACACACACACACACACACACACACATACATACATACAGAGATGATACACAGTTGTTCCTCAGAGACAGGCAGAGCAACAGACAGACAGCAGATAGATCAGGCCAGTCAGTGACCTGGGTGTTGCTTCTTATGCTGTACCTCATCTGACATGGACCCTTCTAAATATAATGCTAACCCTGCTTTGGAAGGAAATACAGACAACATGCTCACTGTACAATTTTTCTTCTCCTGAAGCAGGAAGTTATAGTAGGCTGTGTATGGTTTCTGTGATAAGTTGTAGTCAGACAACGCGTGCGTGCGTGTGTGTGTTATCCAGAGAGTATGTCTGGCCCGTCCTGGCACTACAACATTTATTTTATTTCACCTTTATTTAAGCAGGTAGGTCAGTTGAGAACAAGTTCTCATTTACAACTGCGACCTGGCCAAGATAAAGCAAAGCAGTGCGACAAAAAACAACACAGAGTTACACATGGGAAATAAACAAACATACAGTCAATAACACAATAGAAAATCTATATACAGAGTGCAAATGTAGTGCAAAATACAGTAAAGTTAGAAGTTAAAAAAATAAATATGGGGATGAGGTAGTAGGATGGGCTATTTACAGAAGGGCTATATACAAGTGCAGTGATCGATAAGCAGCTTTGATAGCTGATGCTTAAAGTTAGTGAGGGAGATAGGAACCACTAGCTTCAAGGATTTTTGCAATTCGTTCCAGTCATTGGCAGCAGAGAACTGGAAGGAATGGCGGTGTTGGCTTTGGGGGTGGCCAGTGAGATATACCTGCTGGAGCGCATGCTACGGGTAGGTGTTGCTATGGTGACCAGCAAGCTGAGATAAGGCGGGGATTTACCTAATAAAGACTTATAGATGACCTGGAGCCAGTGGGTTTGGCGACGAATATGTAGTGAGGGCCAGCCAACGAGAGAATACAGGTCGCAGTGGTGGGTAGTATATGGGGCTTTGGTAACAAAACGGATGGCACTGTGATAGACTACATCCAATTTGCTGAGTAGAGTGTTGGAGGCTATTTTGTAAATGACATCGCCGAAGTCAAGGATCGGTAGGATGGTAAGTTTTACAAGGGCATGTTTGGCAGCATGAGTGAAGGAGGCTTTGTTGCGAAATAGGAATCCGATTCTAGATTTAATTTTGGATTGGCGATGGTTAATGTGAGTCTGGAAGTTGAGTTTACAGTCTAACCAGACACCTAGGTATTTGTAGTTGTCGACATATTCTAAGTCAGACCCGTCGAGAGTAGTGATGCTAGTCAGGCAGACAGGTGGGGGCAACGTTCTATTGAAAAGCATGCATTTAGTCTTACTAGCATTTAAGAGCAGTTGGAGGCCACGGAAGGAGTGTTGTATGGCATTGAAGCTCGTTTGAAGGTTAGTTAACACAGTGTCCAAAGAGGGGCCAGATGTATACAGAATGGTGTCGTCTGCGTAGAGATGGATCAGAGAGTCACCAGCAGCAAGAGCGACATCGTTGATGTATATAGAGAATAGGGTTGGCCCAAGAATTGAACCCTGTGGCACCCCCATAGAGACTGCCAGGGGACCGGACAGCAGGCCCTCCGATTTTACACACTGAACTCTGTCTGAGAAGTAGTTGGAGAACCAGGCGAGGCAGTCACTTGAGAAACCAAGGCTGTTGAGTCTGCCAATAAGAATGCGTTGATTGATAGAGTCGAAAGCCTTGGCCAGGTCGATCAAGACGGCTGCACAGTACTGTCTTCTATCGATGGCGGTTATGATATCGTTAAGTGCCATACGGCATCCATTAAAATACATTTATTTGAATGTGAAATGAATCATCCCAATTTAACAGATAATATCTGAGTAACTGGTGTTTATTTTGCTCTTAATAGCCACATGAAAAAAATATTATGGTCTAAATACTGTAGTATTACTATATTTATATACTATAGTATTTTTGTAGACTTTACTGTAGTATTCACTGTAGTATTTTTGCGGACATGACTGTAGTATAATGTGTATCAACTGCTGACTAGGGTTAGCTAAAATGGCACAACTACCAGATTACACCAGTTAATGTTTAATGAGGGGAACACCTCACCTCAAAGTATCTCTTCCTGTCATTTACCTGTACAGTTTGTGTAAACATGCAAGTATTCACTTATCTGTAAATATAACTGTATACCTAACTGTACAGCTAATTTAACCATGCAAAATTTTCACTTACCTGTTCATTTACCCAGTCTGTCTATTAAGTAAACTATTATTACCCTCACTCATATCATACGCATTTTTAGCTACTGAAGTATTTCTCTGCCATCGACCTGTATAGTATAGTTAACCATCCAACATCCACCAATGTATAGTGTACATATTCAGCCAACCACCCATACTATGCAATGTCCTTTTTATAGCTTTTTTTTGCACTCCAGATATCTTGTATTTCTATACTTTTTCATACTGCCGCTCTATGCATCATGTACCGTGTATCTGTCTTTTGTGTACTTTCGTTGTGGCATTTTGCACCTGCCCTGTGTTTTGTTGTAGCTGCTTGACAATGAAATTTCCCCCCCGGGGGATCAATAAAGTACCTATCTATCTATCTATCTATCTATCTATCTATCTATCTATCTATCTATCTATCTATCTATCTATCTATCTATCTATCTATCTATCTATCTATCTAACCAGGACATAAGACACTACACCAGTTACTGTTTAATGAGGGGAACACCTCAACCAGGACATCAGACACACAGGTTTGTGACAGGCCACCTATTGAGTTGGATCAACAGTTCTGACCAATGTAACGGACCAGACAACACCTTAGGGAAAAATATAACATTTTTATTACAACTGTAACATCTAAACGTTAGACAGGTTCTAGGCCCATTACAGCAAATCAGTACAGAGGCAGCTATAAATAACAAGTAAAGTTTATTAAAGCTTAAAGGATTAGGTTTGCTTGTTTGACACATAAATAACACATTAACAAGAGTACACCAAAATGACTTCATAGATCTGTTACATCCACTAGAAAGCTTTCTGAAATTGAACAGTGCTTACTGAGATTCAGCTGATCAAGTTCACAAGATGACCAAAAACAGTGACCAACAATACCGTATTTTGGATGTTAGAAAAAAAAAGAACAGTTAACCACTGCATTTACATAAACAATAGATATTTTAGAAATAGAAATGACTTTATTTAAAGACAATCACCTTATTCGAGAGCGCTGCCAATAAACTGCCTGGACCTCAAACCAGAAATGTTAACTAGGTAAGTCAGATAAGAACAAATTCTTAATTACAATGACGGCCTACCCAGGCCAAACTCGGACGACGCTGGGCCAATTGTGCGCCACTCTTTGGGACTCCCAATCACAGCCGGTTGTAATACCGTCTGGATTCGAACCAGGTTGTCTGTAGTGATGCCTCTAGCACTGAGATACAGTGTCTTAGACCACTGCGCCACTTGGGAGGACATTCCAGATACAAAGTTCTGAACTGAACAAGACCAGAGAGGAAGAGGCTAAGCAAGAGGGATAATTGGGGCAAAAATCTCTATTCTCAAGCAGGTTGCGTTTTTTTTGTTTTTGTCGCTTACCAAGTGAGGAGTTTTTGTATGGAGGTCAATGAGAGTGTCGTTGTGGCTTATTTGTTACGTGTGGCTTATTTGATCGAATAAAAGTTTTCTAACGATTAGGTTGTTACGAGTGTACTGATATAAGAAGGACATGTGACATCCCGGAAACTTTGAGAAAAAAACAATTTACAGTGCCTTCGGAAAGTATTCAGACCACTTGAATATTTCCAGATTTGTTACATTATAGCCTTATTCTAAAATGTATTGAATAAACAAAAATAACCAGCAATCTACACACTACACCCAATAATGATAAAGTGAAAGCAGGTTTTTAGAAACTTTTGCAAATGTATTTTGCAAAAATAAATAAAAAACAGAAATATCTTATTTACATAAGTATTCAGACACTTTGCTATGAGACTCGAAATTGAGCTCAGGTGCATCCTGTTTTCATTGATCATCCTTGAGATCTTTCTACAACTTGATTGGAGTCCATCTTCCAAAATGACAACCATCTCTGCAGCACTCCACCAATCAGGCCTTTATGGTAGAGTGGCCAGACGGAAGCCCCTCCTCAGTAAAGGCACATGACAGTCCACTTGGAATTTGCCAAAAGGCACCTAAATACTCTCAGACCATGATAAACAAGATTCTCTGGTCTGATGAAACCAAAATTGAACTCTTTGGCCTGAATGCAAAGCGTTACGCCTGAAGGAAAACCGGCACCATCCCTACGGCGAAGCATGGTGGTGGCAGCATCATGCCGTAGAGATGTTTTTCAGTGGCAGGGACTGGGAGACTAGTCAGGATCGAGGCAAAGATGAATGGAGCAAAGTACAGAGAGATCCTTGATGAAAACCTGCTCAGGACCTCAGACTGGGGCGAAGGTTCACCTTCCAACAGGACAACGATCCTAAGCACACAGCCAAGACAACGCAGGAGTGGCTTGGGGACAAGTCTCTGAATGTCCTTGATTGGCCCAGCCAGAGCCCGGAATTGAACCCAATCGAACAACTCTGGAGAGACCTGAAAATAGCTGTGCAGAAACGCTCCCCATCCAATCTGACAGTGCTTGAGTGGATCTGCAAAGAAGAATGGGGAAAACTCCCCAAATACAAGTGTGCCAAGCTTGTAGTGTCATACCCAAGAAGACTCTTGGCTGTAATGCTTCAACAAAGTACTGAGTAAAGGGTCTGAATACTTATGTAAATGTGATATTTAATTGTTTTTATTTGATATAAAATAGCAAAAAAAAAAAATAAAGTTTTTGCTTTGTCATTATGGGAAATTGTGTGTAGATTGATGAGGGAAAAAAAATAGAATACATTTTAGATTAAGGCTGTAACAAAATGTGGAAAAGGTCAAGGGGTCTGAATACTTGCCGAAGGCACTGTATATCGGAGTTACGCCTGTTGTTCACACGCATATCTTCCCTCTCATTGGCTTGAATGGTCCCACATGATCTTGCCTCTTCTCAACTGCCTTTTGAAGACATTTATTTTCATTGTTAGTGAGGCCACCAAGGCCTGCTTTTATACATTTCCTGCATGTCCTCCCTAATAAGGGTGAGCAGGGAAACACTGACCAAATACATACCCACTATCTGGGTATGTATTATTGGTTGTCTGATGATTGTTGATGATTTATACTGGTTAAGACAAAAGGAACTGCCAGTTGCTTTTTAATCTTATTTTTTCCGAATAGTAGTATTTTTTATGTGGGTATCCCTGAACCTGGAGTCTATCAGTAGAGAGACAAAGAGACCAGAAATAGATCACGCACACACAGACACAGACACACAGATCTGAGACAGCTCAGTATCTCATGTGAACAGTAATTCCACATCTATCTCTGTCCATGTGAGGAGACTGCTGCTCTGCTCTCTATCACAGAGGAACTCAACAGTTTCATGAGAGAAAAGTCCTTGCACTGAAACGGTGGTCCCACAACGGACCTGGACATCTGACTGTCATTACAATTAATAATATAAAATACTTCTAAGACATAGGAACACCTACATACACTTTAAGAAATAAAACTAAAGTACAAGTACCTCCCATATATCTACCGGGAACACTCCACTTTTCCATGCTGATTATTACACTGGAGTTATTGTATATAACACATCTCAATACACTACAAAAGGTTCCCTTTTCTTCATCCATAAAGCCTGTGTAGATTGGGAGAGGCCCAGGAGAGGAGTGTGGTGGTATGGCACACCCAGACCTGAGCTCATCCTGGTAGATTAACTAGTCAGTGGACGCCTATACCACGTCTCTCTCTCTCTCTCTCTCTCTCTCTCTCTCTCTCTCTCTCTCTCTCTCTCTCTCTCTCTCTCTCTCTCTCTCTCTCTCTCTCTCTCTCTCTCTCTCTCTCTCTCTCTCTCTCTCTCTCTCTCTCTCTCTCTCTCTCTCTCTCTCTCTCTCTCTCTCTCTCTCTCTCTCTCTCTCTCTCTCTCTCTCTCTCTCTCTCTCTCTCTCTCTCTCTCTCTCTCTCTCTCTCTCTCTCTCTCTCATCCTTCTTCACACCTTGAGCAGACAAGCTTCAAACCTAGTAGTCGTTACTAATGGCGCACACACACACACACACCTCACACGCTGATCCATGCGGATATGAGAGAACGTTCCCTGTCCTCAGGCAAGGGCAGAGAATTCCGAGGTGTGTCATCAAGCTGAGAATGAGACACAGCTAAAGCTCAAACACACACGCACACACACACCACACACTCGCACACAAAGACACACACACACTTCATAGCTCAGATCTGGAGTCACGTAATGACCGGATCACACAGCCCCCCTTATGGGATAATGACAGGATGAACTGTAGTATGGGCTGCAGGGCAGGAGAAAACTCATCGAATACACACACAAACAATTTGCCTTTAAATGTATCTTTAAATGACAACAGGGCCTCAGGTCATGAGCATGTCACAGTTCTATTGATGTTGATAAATACTGGTAGAGGTGGAACGCAATGCCAGTCAAGGGTTGATGTTTCCAGAGATGATGTTTGGAGAAACTTGGAAAAGCGTCTAATTCTGCAGTGAGACAGAGCTTGTTGGATGTTTCATATGCCTTGTATCCTGATGGTAGGTCTCTCATCCTAGACAGTAGATCTCTCATCCTAGACGGTAGATCTCTTATCTTAGACAGTAGATCTCTCTTCCTAGACAGTAGATCTCTCATCCTAGATGGTAGATCTCTCATCAAAGACAGTAGATCTCTCATCCTAGACAGCTGAAGAAGGATATAGTTCATCTCTAGTGGACAGATTCGGATGGTAGATCTCTCATCAAAGACAGTAGATCTCTCATCCTAGACAGCTGAAGAGGGATATAGTTAAGCTCTAGTGGACAGATTCTGTCCTATATCACAATCCTCCTTTAACCTAAACACAGCTGCTCACAGCCTTCCTTAACCATATCATCCATCATCATTACTATAGGAGGGAGAGATACCACACACACACACACACACACACACACACACACACACACACACACCACAAGACACCATGGGTGTTCTCCCTCATTAACACTCGCACCATGTTTGATTATTTTTCCTGATCATTTCCGAACACTCCTTGCCAGCACCTGCATCCTGTTTCCAGGCCTTCCATTTCCTGCCTAGCTGATTGAACTGTTCCTACTGTAAACCATGTACTGTAGGGAGAAATACTGATATATACAATTCTGTAAACCATGTACTGTAGGGAGCAATACTACTGTAAATCATGTACTGTAGGGAGCAATACTACTGTAAATCATGTACTGTAGGGAGCAATACTACTGTAAATCATGTACTGTAGGGAGCAATACTACTGTAAATCATGTACTGTCGGGAGCAATACTACTGTAAAGCATGTACTGTAGGGAGCAATACTGATACACAATACTGTATATCATGTACTGTAGGGAGCAATACTACTGTAAATCATGTACTGTCGGGAGCAATACTATTGTAAATCATGTACTGTCGGGAGCAATACTACTGTAAATCATGTATTGTAGGGAGCAATACTACTGTAAATCATGTATTGTAGGGAGCAATACTGGTACACAATACTGTAAATCATGTACTGTAGGGAGCAATACTACTATAAATCATGTACTGTCGGGAGCAATACTACTGTATATCATGTACTGTAGGGAGCAATACTACTGTATATCATGTACTGTAGGGAGCAATACTACTGTAAATCATGTACTGTCGGGAGCAATACTACTGTATATCATGTACTGTAGGGAGCAATACTACTGTAAATCATGTACTGTTGGGAGCAATACTACTGTAAATCATGTACTGTAGGAAGCAATACTGATACACAATACTGTAAATCATGTACTGTAGTGAGCAATACTGATACACAATACTGTAAGTCATGTACTGTAGTGAGCAATACTGATATATACAATACTGTAAACCATTGACTGTAGGGAGCAATACTGACACAATAGTGCTGGGCTTGACATTAACTTTTTTAGTAGGACTGATTTTTGATTCCCCCAAAAAAGGGTGGCTGAAAATGTGAAAATTACGTAGGAGAGATCTTAAATAAATGTCTGTGATTGTCCATAGACTATGTTAAATCCCCCTAGCGGCCATCCAGAATAATGTAAAAAGATATATATATATATATTTTTAAAAACCCTGCTAGCATTTGGCTGGAAGGCTACGGGAGGCACAAGAGGAATCATGTGGAGACAAATCTTTTCGAATAGCCTATTCCACTCTGTTGGAGTTGTTGCATGAAAGAGATGTGTATCAGCCTAGGCCTATCTGGCTAGAATATGGCGGCAGGTAGCCCAGCGGTTAGAGCGTTGGGCCAGTAACCGAAAGGTTGCTGGTTTGAATACCCAAGCTGACAAGGTGAAAAAAACCTATCAATGTGTCCTTGAGCAAGGCACTTAACCCTAATTTGTCCAGGTACTACTATGGCTGACCCTGTAGGTAGGCTGTCATTGTAAATAAGAATTTGGTCTTAACTGACTTGCCTAGTTAAATAAAGGTTAAATAATAATAATACATATCTGTGGTACTAAAGAGATGTGTAGTAGACCAGGCCTATCTGGATATCTGTGGTACCAAAGAGATGTGTAGTAGACCAGGCCTATCTGGCTATCTGTTGTACCAAAGAGATGTGTAGTAGACCAGGCCTATCTGTGTGCCAAAGCGCACAGACGGAGCGAGTGACAGTCAACGAGCCTCGCTGGCTATGCGTCTTGTGATGGGTTGTAAATCATCATGGGCTGCAGAGCAACTGATTTTCATGTTTTCCTCATCCTCCTCTCTTATTAGGCCTAGGATACTATATGTGTTGTAGAATAATATGGGAATAGGCCTAGGCCAACTACACAGTTTTTTCATAAGCTTTCCTCAGCAGTAGCCTCAGTTTTCTTTTGACTCATTAGATTTTTTTATTGTTTGCTCACTTTCACTTCTTGTGGCCTAAAATATTTGTCATTCAAAAATAAATCTGTCAATAAGAATAGCATAGAATGCAACTTTCATAATTATTCCAATTTAAAAGCTGCAACTTAAACACTTTGGAAAATACTATTCATAACTTTAATTTGTTTGAATGCTTTTGTGATATTTCAGTTCGTAGGATTAGGCTTTTGGTCGTTTGGTTCACAA
This sequence comes from Thymallus thymallus, assembly GCA_023634145.1. Lineage (NCBI taxonomy): Eukaryota > Metazoa > Chordata > Actinopteri > Salmoniformes > Salmonidae > Thymallus > Thymallus thymallus. Next base: position 31,450,356 of record CM042399.1, read on the forward strand.
TGGCAAGGAAGGATTATTTTTCTGGCCTCAGAAAAGGCTCAACTGTAAGATTTGTTAAACTTTCTCATTGATTTTTAGATCTTGTTTTTGTTTCTTCTATTTCTTATGATTACCTTAGGCCTCCCGTGTTTTGGGGTTATTCAAAACAACTTAAAACTCTCAGAGATAGAACTCCATTAGATTCATTCATTGTTTGAGCATGAAATAGCGCGGTAGGAGAAATCTAGCAATGGCTTAACAGGCCAAGCATTAAAATAAAACATTGGGGCTTTACAACAATAAGACACCTAAAAACTACATATTTTCTGGATGGATATTTTGCGCTACTTTGATGAGATTCTTAGCTCTGTCTACATTGTTCTCTTGCTTTGTGTAAATATAAGATATTTATTGAAATAGTCTATAGCAAATATACTGAACAAAAAGATATACACAACATGCAACGTGTTGGTCCCATACACACAAAAATCGTATTTCTCTCAAATTTGATGCACAAATTTCTTTAGATCCCTTTTAGTGAGCATTTCTCCTTTGCCAAGTTAATCCATCCACCTGACAGGTGTGGCATATCAAGAAGCTGATTAAACAGCATGATCATTACACAGGTGCAATGAAAAGGCCACTCTAAAATGTGCGCACAACACAATGACACAGATGTCTCACGTTTCGAGGGAGCGTGCAATTGGCATGCTGACTGCAGGAATGTCCACCAGAGATGTTGCCAGAGAATGTAATGTTCATTTCTCTACCATAAGCCGCCTCCAACGTCGTTTTAGAGAATTTTGCAGTATGTCTAACCCGCAGACCACATGTAACCACGCCAGACCAGGACCTCAACATCCGGCTTCTTCACCTGCGGGATTGTCTGAGACCAGCCACCCGGACAGGAGGTGAAACTGTGGGTTTGCAAAACCAGAGAACTGTCAGAAACTGTCTCAGGGAAGCTCATCTGCGTGCTCGTCGTCCTCACCAGGGTCTTGACCTGAATGCAGTTTGGCGTCATAACCGACTTCAGAGGGCAAACACTCACCTTCGATGTACGATACCGTGTTCCAGTTCCCGCCAATATCCAGCAACTTCACACAGCCATTGAAGAGGAGTGAAACAACATTCCACAGGCCACAATCAACAGCCTGATCAAGTGTCGCGCTGTATGAGGCAAATGGTGGTCACACTAGATACTGACTGGTTTTGTGATTCACACCCCTACCTTTTTTTAAGGTATCTGTGACCAACAAATGCATATATGTATTCCCAGCCATGTGAAATCCTTAGGGCCTAATTAATTAATTTAAATGTTGCATTAATTAATTAATTTAAATATCCTCTCCCTCCCTCCCTCTATCCTCTCCCTCCCTCCCTCTATCCTCTCCCTCCCTCCCTGCCTCCCTCTATCCTCTCCCTCCCTCCCTCCCTCCCTGCCTCCCTCTATCCTCTCCCTCCCTCCCTCCCTCTATCCTCTCCCTCCCTCCCTCCCTCCCTCCCTCCCTCCCTATCCTCTGCCTCCCTCCCTCCCTCTATCCTCTCCCTCCCTCCCTCCGTCTATCCTCTTCCTTCCTCCCTCCCTCCCTCCCTCCCTCCCTCCCTCCCTCCCTCCCTCCCTCCCTCCCTCTATCCTCTCCCTCCCTTCCTCCCTCCCTCTATTCTCTACCTCCATCTCTCTATTCTCTCTCTCCCTCCCTCCCTCCCTCCCTCCCTCCCTCTATTCTCTCCCTCCCGCTATCCCTGTGAAGAGTATATTTAGAGCCACACATGTCCTGTGACCCCTCTGTTAGATGTCAGAGGTCAACAGCTCCTCTCCTGCTGGGGTTCATACGTCAGCCAGCCTGGCAGCTCATTGGCTGGGTGAATGACCTCAGCGTTGACACATAAAGGAAGTCAGAGGTCATTATCGGTAGGGGAGGAGGGGGTGTTAGGGGTTACTCTACAGCTGGTTTAATGAGTAATTATTGACTCTCCCCACCCCACCTCACCCCGAAAATACCCCAAACAACACACATATACACATGTTTAAATGCATGTGCATGTGTGTGTGTGTGTGTGTAAGAGTTAGAAAACAAACATGAGAAATTTGTTTTCCCGGCGGGCGGACATTTCCGGTCCGTTCCTCAGGGAGCAGAACCCCTCTGGGCGTGAGAGACCAACCGCATTCTTTATTTCTTTCATTAATGGTCAGGCATAATTATTAACGGGGCTGCAGCGCTTTATATATGTCTGAGGGGTAATCGTGTTTTTCTAGGAGTGATTTATGGCTAAAGGAAAGAGGGGTGCCCCCTCCCCATTCCTCTACTCACCCTCCCACCCCACCCCACCCCACCCCTCCTCTAACCCGCAATCATCTACCCGCCTCCCCACTCCTCTAACCCCCCTCCCCACTCCTCTAACCCCCCTCCACACTCCTCTAACCCCCCTCCCCACTCCTCTAACCCCCCTCCACACTCCTCTAACCCCCCTCCCCACTCCTCTAACCCCCCTCCACACTCCTCTAACCCCCCTCCACACTCCTCTAACCCCCCTCCCCACTCCTCTAACACCCTTCCACACTCCTCTAACCCCCCTCCACACTCCTCTAACCCACCTCCACACTCCTCTAACCCCCCTCCTCTAACACCCTTCCACACTCCTCTAACCCCCCTCCTCTAACACCCTTCCACACTCCTCTAACCCCCCTCCCCACTCCTCTAACCCCCCTCCCCACTCCTCTAACCCCCCTCCACACTCCTCTAACCCCCCTCCACACTCCTCTAACCCACCTCCACACTCCTCTAACCCACCTCCTCTAACCCCCCTCCACACTCCTCTAACCCACCTCCACACTCCTCTAACCCCCCTCCACACTCCTCTAACCCACCTCCACACTCCTCTAACCCACCTCCACACTCCTCTAACCCACCTCCTCTAACACCCTTCCACACTCCTCTAACCCACCTCCACACTCCACTAACCCACCTCCACACTCCTCTAACCCACCTCCTCTAACACCCTTCCACACTCCTCTAACCCACCTCCACACTCCTCTAACCCACCTCCACACTCCTCTAACCCCCCTCCACACTCCTCTAACCCACCTCCTCTAACACCCTTCCACACTCCTCTAACCCCCCTCCCCACTCCTCTAACCCCCCTCCACACTCCTCTAACCCACCTCCACACTCCTCTAACCCACCTCCTCTAACACCCTTCCACACTCCTCTAACCCCCCTCCACACTCCTCTAACCCACCTCCTCTAACCCCCCTCCACACTCCTCTAACCCACCTCCTCTAACACCCTTCCACACTCCTCTAACCCCCCTCCACACTCCTCTAACCCACCTCCACACTCCTCTAACCCACCTCCTCTAACCCCCCTCCCCACTCCTCTAACCCACCTCCTCTAACACCCTTCCACACTCCTCTAACCCACCTCCTCTAACCCCCCTCCCATCTCCTCACCTACCGTACCTTACCCCAACCCTGTATTTGAGTTTCCCCCCCACCATATGTCTGAAGCACGCTTCTATTCACTCACCCCATAACCCTGCCCCCACCCCTCTATTTTCGCTGGCCTCCCTTTTCCTGCAGACAGTGGCTACGTGAGAGGAAGAGCAATCATCATCATCATCATTGAACACAGGGAGTTGAACATGTTTCTCTGTCAGCCTCAGGACCAGGGAGCCTCAGGACCAGGGAGCCTCAAGAGGAGATTGGAGCTTCAAAGACTGTCCCTCAAACCTCAGTGTATACCTTACTCTAAATCGGATTAAATAAAACATTGTGTCAGGGCCCCCTACAAAATTGTCATTTAGCAGACGCTCTTATCCAGAGCGACTTACATACATTTTCATACTTTTTTTTTTCAATACCCATAATGACAAAGCAAAAACCGTTTTTTAGACATTTTTGTCTAAAAAAAAAATATATATACACCTATTTACATAAGTATTCAGACCCTTTGCTATGGGACTCGAAATTGAGCTCAGGTGCATCCTGTTTACATTGATTATCCTTGAGATCTTTCTACAACTTGATTGGAGTCCACCTGTGGTAAATTCAATTGATTGGACATGATTTGGAAAGGCACACACCTGTCTGTATAAGGTCCCACAGTTTACGTCAAAGCAAAAACCAAACCACGAGGTCATGAGGTAGAACTGGCCACACACCCAAACTGAGCAATCGGGGGAGAAGGGCCTTGGTCAGGGAGGTGACCAAGAACCCGATGGTAACTGACAGAGCTCCAGAGTTCCTCTGTGGAGATGGGAGAACCTTCCAAAAGGACAACAATCTCCCCAGCAGTCCACCAATCAGACCTTTATGGTAGAGTGGCCAGACGGAAGCCACTCCTCAGTAAAAGGCACATAACAGCTGACTTGGAGTTTGCCAAAAGGCACCTAAATACTCTCAGACCATGAGAAAAAATATTCTCTGGTCTGATGAAACCAAGATTGAACTCTTTGGCCTGAATGCCAAGTGTCACGTCTGGAGGAAACCTTGCACCATCCCTACGGTGAAGCATGGTGGCAGCATCATGCTGTGGGGATGTTTTTCAGCGGCAGGGACTGGGAGACTAGTCAGGATCGAGTGAAAGATGAATGGAGCAAAGTACAGAGAGATCCTTGATGAAAACCTGCTCCAGAGCGCTCAGGACCTCAGACTGGGGCGAAGGTTCACCTTCCAACAGGACAACGATCCTAAGCACACAGCCAAGACATTTTAGAATAAGGCTATAACGTAACAAAATGTGGAAAAGGTCAAGGGGGTTGAATACTTTCCGAATGCACTGTACATGTAAAGAGATGCAGAATACGTCCCTGAACATCTTAGACAAGAGAGAGACAGACAGAATAGGGTGTTAATGTGAATGTAGGCCTATGTGTTAGAGCGAGCATGTGTGGCTAGGTGAGCAAGAGAGTGTGTGTGCTTGTATGCCCGTACTTGTGTGTGTGCGTGGTATGTGTGGGGGCTGAAATTGCTGCCACATGTCAGCAGCGGAGTAAGGGATGCACACTGGCCTTCTGAGAGAGAGAGAGAGAGAGAGAGAGAGAGAGAGAGAGAGAGAGAGAGAGAGAGAGAGAGAGAGAGAGAGAGAGAGAGAGAGAGAGAGTCTGAGAGGCCCTTGGCCAAAGACAAATATAGAAGAGAGGGGTTGCTCACTCTGGGGTCTGAGCAGACAGGGTGAGAGGGTGGTGTTGCTGTGACTTCTATACTGACTGGGTTTGACCGTGAAGTAATGGTGTGGGGGGAGAGGCATCAGGAGAGTCTTCTAAGGCTTACACTGACCTCAGCTCCATATTGACTTAAGTTCACATTGCACATAATCACAGTTTGTGATTCTGACATGGGTAGGGTTGATGGTGAGGGTGCTACAGTATGTCTGTTACTGTCGTGTGTGTGTTGTGTGTATTCTAGAGGTTAAGTGACCTGAGGTAATCACAGTGACCCTAAGGAGAGAAGAGATCAAACTCCACAGAATGGCAGCCATTGTCTCTCCAAACACACGACTGTCAGCACTGCAGAGGCTGCTGGGTAATTGAGTGCTGACGGACAGGTGACATGACATTCATTACTGAATGTGTGTGTGTGTGTGTGTGTGTGTGTCTTTGTCTGTGTGTGTGTCTATGGGAGGACAGCTTCCGCTCAGCTCTTCTCTGTCCTGGCACCCCAATGGTTGAACAAGCGTCCCCCTAATTTCAGGACATCTTATCTTAAATAAATCACACAGCGCCCCCTCCACTTGTCTTTTCCTACTAGCACTGACTTTACTGATAGCTACTTTATCGAGGACAAATGTGCTTACTACAACTGTGATATGTGGCTGTCCCACCTAGCTACAGTATCTTAAGATGAATGCACACAGAGACAGACAGACACAGAGTAAGACAGACACAGAGAGAGAGAGAGAGAGAGAGAGAGAGAGAGAGAATATCCACAAGACTTGTAAAACTCACCGTTAATATTCTGAATCAGTTGTGCCATATAATGGCCCATTTATTTTGACTAAACCATTAGGACCCTTTCCAAATGATAAGCTTCCTCAACTACACTACACTATATTAGGTACAAGATTTAAAGAGCTCAAAACTTTATGGATAAACAGAATTACATTTTGTCTGAAAGTTCTACACTGAACAAAAATATAAACGCAACATGTAAAGTGTTGGTCCCATGTTTCTGAAAGAAAAGTTCCCAGAAATGTTCCATATGCACATAAAGCTTTTTCTCTTAAATGTTGTGCACAAATTTGTGTACATCCTTGTTAGTGATCATTTAATCCTTTGTCAAGACAATCCATCCACCTGACAGGTGTGGCAAACAGGTGCACCTTGTGCTGGGGACAAAAAAAGGCCACTTTAAAATGTGCAGTGTTGTCACATAACACAATACCACAGATGTCAAGTTTTGAGGGAGCGTGCAATTGGCATGCTGACTGCAGGAATGTCCACCAGAGCTGTGTGCGGAGGAATATTTCTGTAACAAAGCCCTTTTGTGGGGGAAAACTCATTCTGATTGGCTGGGCCTGGCTCCCAAGTGGGTGCGCCTATGCCCTCCCAGGCCCACCCATGGCTGTACCCCTGCCCAGTCATGTGAAATCCATAGATAAGGGCCTAATGAATTTCCTTGTATGAACTGTAAATAAGTATAGAAATTGTTGCATGTTGCATTTATATTTTTGTTCAGTGTACAAAAGAAACTAAAACTTAGATCAACAAGACTAGCTGTCCATAAAAAGTCATCCACAGTAGCATATGATTTCCTCTGCAAGATTTTTCCCTCAGCAGTGAAACCACAGGAGGGGTTTATGTGCGTGTGTGAATGCATCTGTGTGTGTGTTTGTGTGCTTACTGACCTCCTACAGTTTAAAGCCAACAACACACACCTGTTAGCTGGACATTATGCGCTATAGGAAACGTATCAGGGGTGGGAAGTGTGTGTGTGTACGTGTGTGGATGGATGATCTGGGAGGACTGCAAAGTTAATGATGTAGTATGTTGTGTGTTTGAGCGTGCAGTGTGTGTTTTGGAGCATACAGTGTGTGTGTGTATTCTACCATTTGTGATGTGTGTTCAGCCTCACACATGTTTACGTCTCCCTCTGTGTAAACCATTAAATATCTCATCCCCACTCTGACCCCTATAACTCCTCTTTATGGTTTTTCCACATGGCCTCTCCTGTATGCGGGGGCTTTACTTTGGACCGCACCATGTTTGTTCTGGGGGCCCTGACACTCCACAGCTAACACCACGTCCCAAACCACACTGACGGAACACAGGAACAGAGGACGGCAGGAGAACGGTCACAGCGGTCGAACCAGGTCAAATTAGTTCCAAACCCGTTCGAGGTGGTTCAAACTAGGTCAAATCCGTTTAAAAATGGTCAACAACATCGTAACAAACCACAAAAACCCAGTTCCAGTCCAGATTAGACCAGTTCAAACCAGTTAAAACCAACTATATTGGTAAGGGGTTAGGATATATTTGATGCATTCCTGGCATTGGGTTCCTGACTTTTTGAGCCATAGCAAAAATCTACTTTCTGGTTCCTACTATATGAAGGTTCTTACCTGCCTCAACATCGCCCTGCCTAGTTAAATAAAGGTTAAATAAAATAAATTTTAAAAAAGAGAGAGAGAAAGACAGAGACAAAAACAAAGTGAGAGAGAGACCAGAATAGGGAGACCCGAATAGAGTGAGCCTACATGTTTCTGTGTTCAGACCACATCTCTTTTCACGACTCACTACCCATGCAGGCCATTCATCACACAGAGATCAGGAAAGAACAACACAGACACACCCCTACTGGGGTTACTGCAGTACATACTACCATGCACACACACACACGCATACGCACACGCACGCATAGATACACATACATACACACACACACACACACACACACACACACACACCAACCTGGATAACGAATAGTGTCAAACAAAAGCACTTCACAGCTGATGATTTTAGAGACAACTATGAAAGGTGGTAATCCAACTCTCATTGCACTTTAAAAGGGCACCATAAAACTGACGTGTATTTGCACAAGGTTGGGGTTGTGTGTGACATCGTTTGGGGTCGCCAGGGTTTATGAGTGCTCGACCGCAAACACACAGTCGTGGCCGTGCCACATACTGTGACCCGGTGTTGTGACATGGTTTGAGTGGCGGGTGTTTTCCTGTTTCCCACTATGGCTGTGCTTGTGACCCGGCGGACATGTCGGCTCCTGCCGGCTCCTTTGTGGAGGTCAGTTGCACAGGTGGGACTCATTTTCACACTGTGATTTATCAACATGGTCTCAGCACGAGGCTCAGAATGGGCCTACCCATAACCCCCACTGCTGAACACAACAGAGCCACTGCTCTGCAGGCATCAGGGACGGGATAAACTCCAGTTTTAGCCGGTTTACAAAGGCAGCGTGGTAAAACCCTGCATTGAGTCATTGTTTTTGTACCTTTGCAAAAGTAAAACTGTGATGCTAACTCTCCAGCAAACAGTGGTGCACCCTCTCTGACTTCTCCAATACAGCTCTGCTTCCTGCCATTCTCTCATTGGCTAGTTAAATATGCAGGAGGGCCGTGTGACTGGTTACCTGATCTGCAGGTGTACTGTTTCAGCACTACACTGACTGCGGCAGGACAGATAACACACACCTATTACAGGGTTACATTTCCAACACAATGCTGTGCTTAGACACGCACACACACATACGAACACATACACATATTTTTCCATTCCCACAGAGGAAAACCAAGAGATGGATTCAATCAACCTCATTTAGGAGCGGCCCTTAACTTTGACGGACTGATAAATGCACTTCCATTTTTACATTCTTCCATTCTATTATGTCTTCCTTGATTCTCTACTTCCACCCCAAACTATACCTGCATCGTCTGTTCTCTCTAGCCATCTCTTATTTTTTCTGTGGGTCTGTGGCCCCTCCTGCCCTGAGTCAGTATCATGCCTCTCAGCCTGTATGGAACCTGGCTCTGCGGCCAAGGCTTTAATCCACTCTGATAGAGCTGGAGGGCAAGAAGGAGTGATGGCCACGGGGATACACAGAAGGATGTGGAGACTGGAATAGTGTGAGTTGGGGTCCCGATTGGGATTGACTGACTGACTGAGTCAGTGTGTGTGAGAGTGTGTATGTATGTATGTATGTATGTATGTATGTATGTATGTATGTATGTATGTATGTATGTATGTATGTATGTATGTATGTATGTATGTATGTATGTCTGTATGTCTGTATGTATGTCTGTATGTATGTGTGTGAGATCAGGGCTGACAGATCCCATTATGGTCATCCATATCCCAGCAGCCTCTCACATTAGAGCGAAGTGTCGAATGCCAAGTGCATTACAGCCAATTATATATTGACCGTCTGTCACACACACACACACACACACACACACACACAATCTCACACACACCACCCACTGAACGTCAATTCCTTTAACAGGCCCCCACCAGAGAGCAATGCCGGCCCTATTTCAACGTTAATTCATGTTTTAGAGTGGAATTTCCCGTTTAGGTTCCTCAGAAGAATGACGCAAGCTACTAATACATATTCCTGAATTGGGGGTGGGAACGTTGTGGTGCTTCCACGTGGAGTGGACAAATAACAACAAGTAGGTCACTGACAGCTGTCAGTGTAGCTAGCTAGCATGCTAACTTATCTAGCTACCTAATGTTATCCGTTGTTGCTACACCATATTCAAAAGATTCACCAGCTGGCTAGGTTATGGCTGGTTCTGGAGCTGGATTTGTCATAAGCATTGCCACAGATGGATAGGTGGATAGGGGGAAACAGTATATTTGACTTTGCCATCTGTTGTTATCTCCAAAGTTTTTATATCTTCCATAAATTGCGGATGCAAATACGCCATAGAAAGAATAAGATGAAGCTTTGGATAACTATATATATGGATAACTATGAACGGGTTGGACTAGACATTTTTCTACATTGTAATGGACACGGTGCAACTTTGGTAGGCTGTTGGCAGGCTAGTCGGTTGCGCTACAGCAATGCCAAGTCAGCCCCACGCTCATGCCATGGTTCTCACAGCTAGTGGAAGTGAAATGATAGGCTACAATGACTGTTCTCATGATGAACACTGCAAATTATATGTAACAACACCCTGAGCGCGTCAGACATGAAACACCAATACAAATTGAACAACAGCACAACAAAATAGAAAAACACGTTTGTGGAATTTTATTTTGCAGGTACACTCAATTAGTATTTGGTAGCATTTCCTTTAAATTGTTTAACTTGGGTCAAACGTTTCAGGTAGCCTTCCACAAGCTTCCCACAATAAGTTAGGTGAATTTTGGCTGGTGTTGCTTCAATATATCCACATAATTTTCCTTCCTCATGATGCCATCTATTTTGTGAAGTCCACCAGTCCCTCCTGCAGCAAAGCACCCCCACAACATGATGCTGCCACCCCCGTGCTTCACGGTTAGATAGATAGATAGATAGATAGATAGATAGATAGATAGATAGATAGATAGATAGATAGATAGATAGATAGATAGATAGATAGATAGATAGATAGATAGATAGATAGATAGGTACTTTATTGCTCCCCCGGGGGGGAAATTTCATTGTCAAGCAGCTACAACAAAACACAGGGCAGGTGCAAAATGCCACAACGAAAAGTACACAAAAGACAGATACACGGTACATGATACATAGAGCGGCAGTATGAAAAAGTATAGAAATACAAGATATCTGGAGTGCAAAAAAAATAAAAGCTATAAAAGGACATTGCATAGTATGAGTGGTTGGCTGAATATGTACACTATACATTGGTGGATGTTGGATGGTTAACTATACTATACAGGTCGATGGCAGAGAAATACTTCAGTAGCTAAAAATGCGTATGATATGAGCGAGGGTAATAATAGTTTACTTAACAGACAGACTGGGTAAATTAACAGGTAAGTGAAAATTTTGCATGGTTAAATTAGCTGTACAGTTAGGTATACAGTTATATTTACAGATAAGTGAATACTTGCATGTTTACACAAACTGTACAGGTAAATGACAGGAAGAGATACTTTAATAGCTAAATGTGTGTATGATATCATTTGGGGTAATAATAGTAATTCCCTTAAAATACAGTCCTTAGTGCGCAGGGTTTAATTACAGACAACTGCACTTATTGCACATTCGATATACTAAAAGCAATGAGAAAAGGTGCAACTGGCAGGATACTAATATGCATTCCTGAGTGAATGCCTACGTCCAATAATTACTTACAATATTGCATGTGATATAATATAACAACTGTACATGAGTATGTATATACAGACCTGTATGAATAAATAGGTCCTGAGTGGATGAGTGCTGACGGACCAGAGTTACTCACGGATGGATGCATAATTGTTAAACTAGGTCCTAGCACCCCAACAGTTCCAGATCTATGTTGCCGACGGCACGGCACCCCGGTGAGGCATTATATAGTCTCATAGCCGCCGGCAGGAAGGACCTCCTGTAGCGCTCTCTGGCACACCGTAGTGGGATCAGTCTGTGACTGAAAGTGCTCCTCTGCGTCATAACCATAGTGTGCAGAGGGTGGGTGACGTTGTCCATGATGGCCAGCAGTTTGGCCAGGATCCGTCTCTCCGCCACCTCCTCTAGAGTGTCAAGGCTCATCCCCAGGACAGAGCTAGCCTTCCTGATCAGCTTATTTACCCGAGAAGCATCACCGGCTTTGATGTTTGCTCCCCAGCACACCACTGCAAAAAAGATGGCACTGGCCACCACAGACTGGTAGAAGGTATGCAGTAGTTTACTGCACACGTTGAAGGACCTGAGCCTCCTCAGAAAGTAGAGTCGGCTCTGGCCCTTTTTGTACAGGGCCCCGGTGTTACCAGCCCATTCCAGTCTGTTGTCCATATGGACACCCAGGAACTTGTATGACTCAACCATTTCCACATCCGTACCCTTTATAGGGACTGCAGTCAGTTGTGCCTTGGTTCTCCTGAAGTCCACCACCATCTCCTTAGTTTTGCTTATGTTGAGCTGAAGGTGGTTCTGCTCACACCACAACACAAAGTCACTGATTGTGCTCCTGTACTCCTCCTCCTGCCCACCCCTGATGCACCCTACAATAGCAGAGTCATCCGAGAACTTCTGTAGGTGGCATGTCTCAGAGTTATATCTGAAGTCTGAGGTGTAGAGGGTGAACAGGAAGGGGGACAGGACCGTACCCTGGGGGGCCCCTGTGTTGCTAACAGCCCGTTCTGACACACAGCTCTGTAGTCGCACAAATTGTGGCCTACCGGTCAGGTAGTCCGTGACCCAGGAGACTAAGGGTGCTTCCACTTTCATCCTCCTCATCTTCTCACCCAGTAGCAGGGGCTGAATGGTATTGAAGGCACTGGAGAAGTCAAACAACATGACCCTCACAGTGCAACCTGCGTTGTCCAGGTGAGAGTAGGCCCTCTGCAGAAGGTAGATGATTGCATCATCCACCCCGATTTTGCGCTGGTATGCAAACTGCAGGGGGTCCATTGATGAACACACCAGGGGTCTGAGGTGAGCGAGGACTAACCTTTCCAGGGTCTTCATGATGTGGGATGTTAGCGCTACAGGTCTGAAGTCATTCAGGACAGTGGGGTGTGCCTTCTTGGGCACTGGGACGAGGCAGGATGTTTTCCACAGCACAGGGACCCTTTCTAGGCTCAGGCTAAGGTTGAAAAGACGCTGGAGTATTCCACACAGTTGGTCAGCACAGACCCTCAGCACCCTTGGGCTGATGCCATCAGGGCCCGCCGCTTTCCACTGGTGTAGTCTCTCCAGCTCTCTCTTCACTTGGTTGGTGGTGAAAGCCAGCCCAGGTGGGGAGGTGGGGGGAAGGGGGGTGTTGAGGATCAGTCCAGGGGGGGCAGGGGCAGAGGTGGGGTCACTGATTGTCTCAGCAGAGGTGCTGTGAGCAAAGTGGGGGTGGGATAGCCGTGAGGGTGTGTGGTCTGGGGAGCTGGAGGGGAGGTGGACAGGGCCAGTATCGAACCTGTTAAAAAATTGGTTCAGCTCATTGGCTCTGTCCTGGGTCCCCTCCGTCTGCCCACTGTTTGACTTTTTGAAGCCAGTGATATTTCTCATACCCTTCCACACCTCTCTCACCTGGCTCTGCCTCAGCTTGTCCTCCATCTTCTCCTTATACACTCTCTTCCCCTCAGCAATCCGCAACTTCAGCTCCCTCTGGACGCATTTCAATTTGTCCTTGTCCTTCTCCTTGAAGGCCCTCTTCTTCACATTCAGCAGGGCCTTCAGGTCGCTGGTGACCCAGGGTTTATTGTTTGGGAAACAGCGTACCTTCCTGGTGGGTACAGTGTTGTCTACACAAAAATTAATATAGTCTGTTATGCAGTCAGTGAGTCCATCGATGTCCTCCCCATGAGCCTCACAGAGCACATCCCAGTCTGTTGTTTCAAAGCAGTCCTGTAGGGCCTCATTCGCCTCTGGGGACCATCTCCTAATAGTCCTGGTGGTTGCAGGCTGCTGTTGGACCATAGGCCTGTAGAGTGGGGTGAGGTGGACAAGGTTGTGATCCGATCTACCGAGGGGAGGGAGTGCAGCGGAGTTGTATGCATCCTTCACATTAGCATATAACAAGTCCAGAGTTTTATTATTCCTGGTTGGGCACTTCACGAACTGTTTGAACGTGGGCAGCGTTGAAGAGAGAGATGCATGGTTAAAATCCCCCGAAATGGCAAGGAAAGCACTGGGATGCGCTGTCTGTAACCTCGCGATAACAGAGTGGATGACGTCACACGCTGCGTTTGCGTCAGCAGAGGGCGGGATGTAAACAATAACAGCAATGGCCGCCGTGAATTCCCTCGGCAAATAGTAGGGTCTCAGGCTAACGGCTAGCAGTTCAATGTCCGGGCTACAAAACTGTTCCTTAAGAGTAATATGGTTCGGATGACACCATCTGTTGTTAACTAATAAAGCCAGCCCACCACCCTTACTCTTACCGGAAGAGACGCGATCCCTGTCCGCTGTGATGGTCTGGAAACCGTCGATAGTGACGTTCTGTATGGGGATGTTATCGTTCAGCCAAGTCTCAGTAAAACACATTAGGCTCGTTTCCCGATAAATCCTTTGTCCACGAACAAGTCCCGCCAACTCATCCATCTTGTTATGTAGACACCTAACATTGCCCATAATAATAGACGGTATAACCGGCTTGTACTTGAACCTCCTCCGCTTTGCCTTACATTTCAATCCCGCCCTGCATCCACGGCGTCGTCTTTTCAATTCGTCCGGAATATCAAACTTTTCCCTGGGGAGCAGCAGCGCTGCGTGGGCTAAATCCAGGAGCTGGGCTCGGTTGTAAACAATAACAGTTGACGACTCCTGTCGACGTTCAGCTGCGATAAAATCCATAAAATCCATAATCCTGAACTGTTATAGTTCGACTGTAGCAAAATAAAAAATAAAACTAAGAAAAAAGACGAAAATAGACGAAAGAAACGAACTAAAACAACAATTAATGCACGAACAACGGGAGCTGCTTAACAGGCGACCACTCAGGGCGGCGCCAAACGAGAACGAATGGTGATGGTGATCTTCGGCCTGCAAGCCTCCCCCTTTTTCCTCCAAACATAACGATGGTCATTACGGCCAAACAGTTCTATTTCATCAGATCATCTGTTTCATCAGACTAGAGGACATTTCTCCAAAAAGTAAGATCTTTGTCCCCATGTGCAGTTGCAAACCGTAGTTTTGGAGCAGTGGCTTCTTCATGGCTGAGCGGCCTTTCAGGTTATGTCGATATAGGACTCGTTTTACTGTGAATATAGATACTTTTGTACCTGTTTCCTCCAGCATCTTCACAAGGTTATTTGCTGTTATTCTGGGAATGATTTGCACTTTTCGCACCAAAGTACGTTCATCTCTAGGAGACAGAACGCGTCTCCTTCCTGAGCGGTATGATGGCTGCGTGGTCCCATGGTGTTTATACTTTCGTACTATTGTTTGTACAGATGAACGTGGTACCTTCAGGCGTTTGGAAATTGCTCCCAAGGATGAACCAGACTTGTGAGGTCTTGCCTGATTTCTTTAGATTTTCCCATGATGTCGAGCAAAGAGGCACTGAGTTTGAAGGTAGGCCTTGAAATACATCCACAGGTACACTTCCAATTGACTCAAATTATGTCAATTAGCCTATCAGAAGCTTCTAAAGCATTACATCATTTTCTGGAATTTTCCAAGCTGTTTAAAGGCACAGTCAACTTAGTGTATGTAAACCTCTGACCCACTGGAATTGTGATATAGTGAATTATAAGTGAGTATAAATTATCTGTCTGTTAACAATTGTTGGAAGAATTACTTGTGTCATGCACAAAGTAGATGTCCTAACCGACTTGCCAAAACTATAGTTTGTTAACATGAAATCTGTGGAGTGGTTGAAAAATGAGTTTTAATGACTTCAACCTAAGTGTATGTAAACTTCCGACTTCAACTGTATCATACTTTGACTACAATGATGGCCTACTGACTTAAATTGTTGCGCAACATCATGGGTAAGCTATGGGCATCGTCTTTCAGCTCCTGTGGGCGTTTAAGTATGATGTATTCGGCTCACCCCTACGCCAAAATTCCTTGCACATGTATAGACTATTAGCCCTAATTTCGGCCCAAATTGCTTCCTGTAATGAAGAGTGGACATCGTTAGTGAGCCGCTCTCAACTGCCGCGCACAAAGACATCTAAAGTATCGCTTCCAACTCCACAGAAGTTTGGAGAAAAATGCTAACCTGCCCTCCTCCTCACCCCCCGCCTCATAAAATCATTAGACCCACAGAGTTCAGGACTTAAAAGACAGAGAGATGAAAACACTGCCAGTCTCCCTCAGCCTCCCACAGCCTCCCACAGCCTCCCTCAGTTTCTCTCCTGCCAGGTTGCTTAAGATTTACTTCAAAATTGGACGTTGGTCCATGTCCCGAGGACATCGAGAGATGCCACTAAAACCCACTGCTATTACCATTAAGTAGGCTTGGGTTTTGCTATCGTGTTGTGAACAGGGATAGGCGTAAGCTGCAAGTCTGTTCAACCCCAGTGCTAGACACTCGTTTCTATCCAAAAACTCAACCATAAACTGCAGGATGAGCCGCATAAAGAAGGAGTCGCAGACGCAACCTAGGGTGTCCAAAACACATTGAAATTTGACATTTGGAGCAACTTCGAAATTGGACGTTTGGAGAAATGTAATGTCAGAATCTGAAGTCAAATTGGTCAACCCGTGAGCTTGTTGCTTTTTCTCCCAGACAGACTAAATGGAGGGCCCTGACTAGGTAAGGTCTGTACAGGCCTCTCATAGCCTGCCTGCGTGTGTGTGTGTGTGTGTGTGTGTGTGCAGTAATTTTAAACACTCTTACCTCGGTCTGTAGTGTGGTAGAGCGTTGCTCCTTGGCGCTGAGTGATTCTTTGAGCACCTCTATGTGCTGTTTGCAGTCTGAATTCTGGTTGGTCAGGGCATCCAGTTTGGTCTGTAGGGCCTGCATCTCTGATTCCTTCTTATTCAGCTCCTGCTTCTGCTGGTCTACCTGTCAGTCACAACACACACACACACACAGACACATTCAACCATAATAAAATACCTTAGCAATTCTGAATGGAGCAAAACCAGAAGCTCCTTGAACACCTATTACACACAACAAAACCTAGAACTTGAAGAACATACACATAAGGCCAACATGTATAGAACACACACCAGAGGACTGAAAGGGGATATATGGAGAATCATGCTGATACAACATGCAGCTCAGACTTGGTTGAGAGATCAAATGTATTTTCTGCTCCATATAAAAGATTGAATATCTTCGGTAATTCTTCTCCCACTGTCAATTTGTGGACGTGACACACATCCTCCAACCTCCACAATCACCTTGGAGATGTTGTGGAGTATATAAATATAACGTGGAGGGCAGACGTGGACACACACTCTCCAATGCACACAGAGAGGCCCAGAATGATTAATCCTCTAGAAGACTAGAAATGCTTCTCTATCCAAGACACACTCCTACTACTACAGGCCCCATGGAAACAACAGTCCAAACACCCAAACTGAGACAAGTAAAACACTCGTAGGGGGAGAAAAATAGTTATGAGAAGCTGTATTACACTTAAATATCTGCAAGATTACCGATCGTTTTTGAAATTGTGTAACTGAAGGGAAAGAGCTGAAAGAACAGCCACTAAGGAAATCAAATGGACCAGTTTGTTTTTTTCTCCCCTCTCTGTGTTTTTTCTGTGAGTGGGTTAGCTATGTGCACAAAGATTGTCATCTGCGCTCCAGTGCCAAAAATGTGAGAGGTTGATTTCTGAGGGAGATTTGTTAATTGTGGTGCTCGGCGGGGAGCATGTCATGACTTTAGAATTCTGAGAGAGAGAGCTGGGCCAATCACTTTTTACTCTGAGAGAGCGAGAGAGCGCGAGAGAGCGCAAGAGAGAGAGAAGAGTAGAAGGCAAGATATGAGAGAGAGGTAAGATGGGAGAGTGGAGGGGAAAGAAAGAGGACGAGAAAGAAGGGAAGAGTAAAGAGAGAAAAAGAAACAGGGAAGCGATATGAAAGACAGAAGGTAAAAGAGGGGTAGTTCTGCTGAGCGGTCTGCTATCCAGGGCTGCTGGGAGAGGAGGAAAGTGGGGTGGGGGTCTAAGTGTGGTGGGGGGCCCCCGGCCCTGGAGGAGCCCAGGCCCACTGACACACGGCCTGATACCTCATCCTACGGAGACAAAAACACAATAACAAAATAACCAATAAGATAAACGCCATCACTACCTTACACTGACCTAGCATCACTGAGCAATAGTAGCTTAATAAGCCAGCAGTGAGTGAAAGCTTTACACTAACTCTAGGAGAACTGAAGTTACACCACTGGCATATACAGCATATAAAATGCCTTTTCAAAGTATTCACACCCCTTTACTTTATCCACAATTTGTTGTTACAAAGTGGGATTCAAATGGATTTGTAATTTTTGGGGGAAAAAATCAAACTAAACTAATATATCTTGATTAGATAAGTATTCAGCCCCCTGATTCAATGTTAGAATCACCTTGGCAGCATTTAACATTAACATTTGCCCATTACTCATTTCCAAATTCTTCAAGCTCTGTCAAATTGGTTGTTTATTTAACCTTTATTTAACTAGAGCAAATTAGGGTTAAGTGCCTTGCTCAAGGACACAGACAGGTTTTTCACCTTCGAACCAGCGACCTTTCGGTTACTGGCCCAACGCTCTAACCGCTAGGCTACCTGCCGCCCTGTTAATCATTGCTAGACAACCATTTCCAGGTCTTGCCATAGATTTTCAAGCATATTTAAGTAAAAACTGTAACTTGGCCACTTAGGAATATTCAATGTCGTCTTCGTAAGCAACACCAGTGTAGATTGTCCTGCTGAAATGTGAATTAATCTTCCAGTGTCTGGTGGAAAGCAGACTAAACCATGTTTTCAATAATGTGTTGTATTGGATTTACCCCAAACATAACACATTGTATTCAGTATAAAAGTCACTTTGCCACATTTGTTGCAAACATGATGCATGTTTTGGAATGTTTTTATTCTGTACAGGTTTCTTTCTTTTCACTGTCATTTAGGGTAGTATTGTGGAGTAACTACAATGTTGTTGATCCATCCTCAGTTTTCTCCTATCACAGCCATTAAACTCTGTAACTGTTTTAAAATCACCATTGGCTTCATGGTGAAATCCCAGAGCGGTTTCCTTCCTCTCTGGCAACAGTTAGGATGGACGCCTGTATCTTTGTCATGACTGGGTGTATTGATACACCATCCAAAGTGTAATTAATAAATTCACCATGCTCAAAGTGATATTCAATGTCTGCTTTTTTATTTTTACCAACATGTGCCCTTCTTAGCGAGGCATTGGAAAACATCCTTAGTCTTTGTAGTTGAATCTGTGTTTGAGGGACCTTACAGATACTTGTGTGTGGGGTACAGAGATGAGGTAGTCATTAAAAAAATAATGTTAAAAACTATTATTATACACAGAGTCCATGCAACTTATTATGCGAACTGTTAAGCACATTTTTACTCCTGGACTTATTTAGGCTTGCCATGACAAAGGGGTTGAATACTTATTGACTTAAGACATTTCAGCTTTTCATTTTTTATTAGTTTCTAAAACATAATTCCACTTTGACATTATGGGGTATTGTGTGTAGGCCAGTGGCATAAAATCAAAATGTAATCCATTTTAAATTCAGACTGTAACACAAGGTAAATGTGGAAAAGGTCAAGGGATGTGAATACTTTCTGAAGGTACTGTATACAGGCAAGTATACTACTAGGTCAGGCCTGGTTGGGGCTCTGACCCAGATAAGCAGCCCAGTGAGGAGCAGATGAAACCAAAGACCCAGAGACGCTGTCCTGTCCCTTCATCAGAGCAGCCCGTCCTCCCCTTATCAATGTCCCCCTATTTGATTCCTCTTCAGCTCACCACCAACCTCCCCCGCGCTGAAAGACCAGGCCCCAGGAAGATACTGTAGACGAGGGATACATGTGGTAAATATGACTCCATCTGTGTGTGTGTGTGGGAGGGGGGTAGCTATGTGCGTGCGTGCGTGCGTGCGTGCGTGTGTGTGTACAAAGACGAGGTCTCTGACACCAAACTCCAGCCGTCAGTATGATGTATATCATTCCAGGCCAGTCTCCGTGAGGAGAGAGCTCCTTCCTCTGCTGTTGTTAGCTCATAGCCGTCTGTCAAAGCCCCATTCATAAAAACATCCCTTTATGATTGTATCAGAAACTTCCCCAATGCACTGTCAGATGGGGCCGACAAAGAGCGCCATTAACAAACCAAACAGAAACATTTTCACATGAAACGCTACTCATTGACAATGGGCCATCAAAGACACTCACAGAGCTCTGAAACCCAACTCTGATGTTATTAAACCACTGGCCTTTCGTATACCTCCGTTCATACATCACCCTATAAAGCTTCCCATTCAAAGAAATGCTTCATGTTGATACACCGGCGGAATATTGGATGTGCCATTTAGAGTACAGTAGGATTATAGATGCTTAGTGTTTACTGGACAGTGTGTGTGTATGTATGTATGAATAAACCATTAGAGAGCTTGTGCCAGAGAAACCGGACCTAGCTCTTATAAAACTGCAGCTTCCTGTCTGACAAAGGTAGTAGTGCAAATGGATACCATCGCCCGTAAACTGATAAGGCTTGTGTTTTCCATGGAGAGCTGGAGGAAAAGCAAAAGCTGAAGCCGAAAAAGTGTGTCATGGTGGCGACGAGAAGTGAAGACACTTTGGTGAAATAGTTGGTTCAGTCAAGATTTTCCAAAGTGAGTGACGGCTCAAAACCTTTGGGTCTTAGCCGAAAAGCCAGAAAGTTTTAACCAGAGGCAGTAGAAACACAAAGTTTTCACAAAGACAATAGTAGAGGCATGCAGAGTACAGGTGATGTGATACCATGTAGAGTACAGGTGATGTGATGCCATGCAGAGTACAGGTGATGTGATGCCATGTAGAGTACAGGTGATGTGATGCCATGCAGAGTACAGGTGATGTGATACCATGTAGAGTACAGGTGATGTGATGCCATGCAGAGTACAGGTGATGTGATACCATGTAGAGTACAGGTGATGTGATACCATGCAGAGTACAGGTGATGTGATACCATGTAGAGTACAGGTGATGTGATGCCATGCAGAGTACAGGTGATGTGATACCATGCAGAGTACAGGTGATGTGATACCTTGCAGAGTACAGGTGATGTGATACCATGCAGAGTACAGGTGATGTGATGCCCTGCAGAGTACAGGTGATGTGATACCATGCAGAGTACAGGTGATGTGATACCTTGCAGAGTACAGGTGATGTGATACCATGCAGAGTACAGGTGATGTGATACCTTGCAGAGTACAGGTGATGTGATACCATGCAGAGTACAGGTGATGTGATGCCCTGCAGAGTACAGGTGATGTGATACCATGCAGAGTACAGGTGATGTGATACCATGCAGAGTACAGGTGATGTGATACCTTGCAGAGTACAGGTGATGTGATACCATGTAGAGTACAGGTGATGTGATACCATGTACAGTACAGGTGATGTGATACCATGCAGAGTACAGGTGATGTGATGCCCTGCAGAGTACAGGTGATGTGATGCCCTGCAGAGTACAGGTGATGTGATACCATGCAGAGTACAGGTGATGTGATACCTTGCAGAGTACAGGTGATGTGATGCCCTGCAGAGTACAGGTGATGTGATACCATGCAGAGTACAGGTGATGTGATACCTTGCAGAGTACAGGTGATGTGATACCTTGCAGAGTACAGGTTATGTGATACCATGTAGAGTACAGGTGACGTGATGCCATGCAGAGTACAGGTGATGTGATACCATGTAGAGTACAGGTGATGTGATGCCATGCAGAGTACAGGTGATGTGATACCTTGCAAACAGTAAACATATGGTTAAGACATGCAGTGGATAGGACTGGAGACGAGATGTTCTACCTTGGTCTTCACGAAGTTGAAGGAGACATGCAGTACAGACATGGTAGTGACATCCAATAGTGACATGCACAGAGCCCAGTAAAGGAGACAGAAAAGACACATGCAGTCAACACATGCACAGTTAACAGTGCTGTTGACGTGATACTTTGCTTCTTCACAACCATGCAGATGCGACATGCACAACCATAGCAACATGAGGAGATGTCAAGCAGAGTGACACCACACCAGTGAGTCTCTCTCTACCTGTTTCTTCATGAACTTGGAGTGGCTCTTGTAGACCTCCATGTGTTTGAGTTCATCCAAGCGGTCGCCAGGGTGGAGCAGCCCACTGGTCTTCATCAACTGGACCTCATCCTCCAGGTCTCGGATGTTCCTCTCCAGAGAAGATATCTTAGTGTCCTACAGTACACACACCAGCCAAGAGGGGGAGACACCCACGTCAGCTACAGACAAGGCCATGATGGCTTGTAAAAGGTGTGAATAGAAAGGAGGTAGAGTCGAGAGGGCAAGGGTCGACACGGAGTCAGCCTCTCAAAGTTGATATTTCATAAAGATGAACAGAGAAGAGAAGAGAGTGCAAGCAGACATGACACCATACCCAGAGAGACACAGAGAAGAACAAGGCACACAGAGACACTGTGGGTAAGATAGATACCAGTCTTAATTATTAGCTGAAAAGACACGTGTTATAAGGCTAGACTGGCACACAGACACAAGCAGACCCCTGTCCTAGCTAGAACATACAACTGAACCAGTGACTAGCTAGAACATACAACTGAACCAGTGACTAGCTAGAACATACAACTGAACCAGTGACTGGGTTGAATAGGAATGGGAGGAAAAAGGCCAGAGGTCTGTATAGTGACAAATGGGGTTGTATTTGTTTCCTGCATGCACAGTATCTATGAGGGAATGGGACAGGTCCAGAGCTTGTTTAGCTCCATAAGATCAGACACACGTCAAATGGTAAACCTTGGAGAAGACGAGAAGGTAATGGAATAAATGGAAGCAGATTGTATGATGGCATCGGTAGAAACCTCAGGCTGCAGGCAAGCATCTGACCTCCATTACTAGAACTCTCCCCCACCCATCCACCGCCGCCCCAACATACACTATGGTATACTGCATACCATCCTACACACACACACAGACTATACACACCTAAATTATTTTACATTTTCCTACATGCCTACACCCAATTCTATAACCTACACCCCAGGCTAGTCTTCACACATCCACCCTAAACCATACCCTATGCCCCAGGCTAGTCTTCACACATCCACCCTAAACCATACCCTATGCCCCAGGCTAGTCTTCACACATCCACCCTAAACCATACCCTATGCCCCAGGCTAGTCTCTGTTTTACTGTCTTTGTGTTACAGTAGCTATATGAATACACATGCAGAGGAAAAAACACAAAGCAGGCGAATCCAAACCATCAAAGCACCACGGCAGCAACACGGCAACACGGCAGCAACACGCATCATCTCATGTGTTCCTCTCAAATCAGACAAAACACACCATGTACAAAAGCCACACAGAGATTACACACAAAGATACCAAGAAAGTGAAAATAATCTATACAGAAAATAGGGGGTCATATCTCAACACAAAGAAGGATCCACCTTTGGCAAAACACCTGATTGTAAAGGCCATTACATTGATTATGATTTCTTCTACTTGCTACCCCATGTTCAGTTTATGTTGGGATGCAGAAAGTCATCATATTTCACTCTGAACTGTATGGGGTTAGAAACCAACGTGCAGGGAGAGAATAGTGACTGACTGACAGGCTACTGTCCAATCACAGCCTGCAGTAGAGACAATACACATTGAGGATTGTTAAAGGCTTTATGACACACTGTAGATGTATTGAGGATTGTATTGAGGATTGTATTGAGGATTGCATTGAGGATTGTATTGAGGATTGTATTGAGGGTTGTATTGAGGGTTGCCATGGGAGGAGAATAGAGCAGGTTAGAGGAGAGGTATCAGGAGTGATCACTCTTATTACTACAGTACCTGCCAGATAACATCAGGATCAAAACAGAAAGGGGGTGCTGTGGTCTGAAATCACACAACACAACACACACGTCTCAGACAGTCATTACAACACACACGTCTAGACACTCATTACAACACACACGTCTCAGACAGTCATTACAACACACACGTCTAGACACTCATTACAACACACACGTCTCAGACACTCATTATAACACACACGTCTGACACTCATTACAACAACGCACACGTCTGACACTCATTACAACAACACACACGTCTGACACTCATTACCACAACACACACGTCTGACACTCATTACAACAACACACACGTCTCAGCACCAACAACAAAACAAATACATTGCCACAAACAACAAAATAATAAAGCACTAATTACAACATAAGACGTTTTTTTTCACTCAGAAGTCACAACACTTTGCTCTTATGACTAACACACACTCCGTGTGCCAACCTCTAACCATAGAAAACATCTCTCCCCCTCACTCACACTCACTCACTCAAATCTGACTGGTTCTTCTGCCTATATCAAAATGTTTCTTTGATTGTTTCTCTCCAATATTCCCTCAGCAATAAAAAATGCTACTTCAAGAACTAAAGCCACTTCCTTCCAAAAATATGCAAAAATAACTGTGGTTTAGCTATAAACCACACTTGGTAGAGGCATGTGCTGAATTAACACAAAGTGTGTGTGTGTGTGTGTGTGTGTGTGTGTGCTTGCATGTGGAGTCAACTGCATTTTTCACAGCTCCTACTGACTTCAAAGGCCTGAGATGAGAGTGAAAGCTTCCATATGTGACATTTGAAACAAATTGAATAAGTGCTCTACTCTGCGTGGGCCAAGATGTCTTTCCCTGGAAACGGACCCATATAGACCCTAGTCAACACACTCACTCTTAAAGTGGTATGTGTGTGTGTGTGTGTGTGTGTGTGTGTGTAATGTAACAATATGTATCCTCTTTTGTAATCTGATCTTTCCTGAATTCTGTGAGGTAATCAACTGTGCTCACCTTACAGGATATCAATAATTCACTCTGTCAATATGAAACTGATATCAGACCATTAGATGAACTACTATTGCCGTCTGACTTTAATGTGGGCCTTTCAACAAGTCAGACTACAGGCCTGTTTGTGTTGGCTAATTGTGAAACAGTTGTTAGGCCTATCGTCATATCAACGACTATCACACTATCCGTTTTGGGATCCATAGTAAGACTTACCTTCATATCAATAACAGTCTGCAGGGCCTTAGTCTTGGTGGGGTCCTGCTGGCTCCTCCTGTGCAGCTCCTGAGGAGGGACCCGGTAGAAGTAAGCTTGACGACTCATCATCTTACCACACACACCGCTGGCAGAGTATATCTGTCTCTGTCTGTCCATTCTTTCTTCCTCTCATTTCATGTCTCCTCTCTTTCTCTGTCTTTGTATTTATCGGTTATTTTCCTTCAAGTCTCACACCTTCTCTCTGCATCTGTTATTTCTGTAATAATCTCTCACTCTTCAGTAAGCTTCATCTCTCTATCAAGTGCTCTTGTTCTTTCCCCCTCTCCCTGTCCTCCTCCTCCTCTTTCCGTCTGTCTCCCTGTCCCAGTCCTCTTCTCTCTGTCTTACTCCCTGTCCTCCTCCTCTTCTCTCCCTGTCCTCCTCCTCTTCTTTCCTTCTGTCTCCCTGTCCCAGTCCTCTTCTCTCTGTCTTACTCCCTGTCCTCCTCCTCCCCTTCTCTCCCTGTCCTCCTCCTCCTCTTCTCTCCCTGTCCTCCTCCTCTTCTCTCCCTGTCCGCCTCCTCCTCTTCTCTCCCTGTCCTCCTCTTCTCTCCTTCTCTCGGTCTGTCTCCCTAGTTAGTTGAGGAAGAGGTGATTGTTGGAGGTGCTATTGCTAACAGAGTTAAAAGCAGGATACCCTACAGATGCATCTCTCTCTCCCTTGTCTCTCAGTTTCTCTCTCCCTCTCTCTCGCTCCATCCCTCTCTCAGCTATCTCTAACACGCTAAAGCACTCGCTTAGCAACACTTTCAGCTAGCACATGCGCTATCTGCAAGCTTCTTCTATCAATAATTAATGGTAACACAGACACACACACAGAGCTCTGCCAGTTAAACTCACAGTATAACATCTACATCTCATCAAGTCTTGTTTTTATTTTCATGTTGAACAGGGAGTAAGGGAGAGATTGAGTGGACAGAGATATGCATATGGGAATAATGGAAGAAATTACATTTATTTTAATCGATCTCAATCAAGCAGATCTCTGTAATGTTCTTATTCACCTGGATAGTCCAGAGTCCAGACAGTCACACACACAACACTCACACACAAAGGTATGCAATACTAGCACTACTCTAAGACAACAGCAGCACTACTGAATTCCCTACTGAAGTCCATACTGAAGCCACTAATAAAGCCACTACAGAAGCCACTACTGAATTCCCTACAGAAGCCACTACAGAAGTCCCTACTGAAGTCCCTACTGAAGCTACTACTGAAGCCTATTGAATCAGTCTACAACAGGTAACAGCATCACTCTAAACTGAAGTACCTAAGAAGGCCTGGAGGATGCCGGACACCACCTGTTCCCAACAAGACAGAAGTCAAGACAAAACACAGACACACAAAGATGGAAAGACAGAAAGACAGACACATTCAAATACAAAAATACATACACGGGACATAGCTAGGGCCACAATAATTCAAGTAGAGGTACATAGAACTGAGACTGAGAGATACATAAGCTAAGGCCACAAGTATTGGAGATACACAAATAGTTTCAGGTGGTAGAAGACAGAAACAGAAAAGTCAGGAAGAGTTGAGCTCTATGAAGACCACTCACCAGACTAGACCAGACCACTCACCAGACTAGACCAGACCACTCACCAGATCAGACCACTCACCAGATCAGACCACTCACCAGACCAGACCACTCACCAGATCAGACCACTCACCAGACCAGACCACTAACCAGATCAGACCACTCACCAGACCAGACAACTCACCAGACCAGACCACTCACCAGACCAGACCACTCATCAGACCAGACCACTCACCAGACTAGACCAGACCACTCACCATACCAGACCACTCACCAGACTAGACCAGACCACTCACCAGACCAGACCACTCGCCAGACTAGTCCAGACCACTCACCAGACCAGATCAGACCACTCACCAGATCAGACCACTCACCAGACCAGACCACTCATCAGACCAGACCACTCGCCAGTCTAGTCCAGACCACTCACCAGACCACTCACCAGACCAGATCAGACCACTCACCAGACCAGACCACTCACCAGACCAGACCAGACCACTCACCAGACTAGTCCAGACCACTCACCAGACTAGTCCAGACCACTCACCAGACTATTCCAGAACACTCACCAGACTAGGCCAGACCACTCACCAGACCAGACCACTCACCAGACTAGACCAGACCAGATCAGACCACTCACCAGACCAGACCAGACCACTTATCAGACCAGGCCAGACCACTCACCAGACTAGTCCAGACCACTCACCAGACTAGTCCAGACCACTCACCAGACTAGTCCAGACCCCTCACTAGACTAGTCCAGACCCCTCACTAGACTAGTCCAGACCACTCACTAGACTAGTCCAGACCACTAACCAGACTAGTCCAGACCAGTCACTAGACTAGTCCAGACCACTCACCAGACCAGACCACTCACCACACCAGACCAGACCACTCACCAGACCAGACCAGACCACTCACCAGACCAGACCACTCACCAGACCAGACCAGACCACTCACCAGACCAGAGCAGACCAGACCACTCACCAGACCAGAGCAGACCAGACCACTCACCAGACCAGACCAGACCACTCACCAGACCAGACCAGACCACTCACCAGACCAGACCACTCACCAGACCAGACCACTCACCAGACCAGACCAGACCAGACCACTCACCAGAGCAGACCAGACCACTCACCAGACCAGACCAGACCACTCACCAGACCAGAGCAGACTAGACCACTCACCAGACCAGAGCAGACCAGACCACTCACCAGACCAGAGCAGACTAGACCACTCACCAGACCAGAGCAGACCAGACCACTCACCAGACCAGACCAGACCACTCACCAGACCAGAGCAGACCAGACCACTCACCAGACCAGAGCAGACCAGACCACTCACCAGACCAGAGCAGACCAGACCACTCACCAGACCAGACCACTCACCAGACCAGACCACTCACCAGACCAGACCAGACCAGACCACTCACCAGACCAGACCAGACCAGACCACTCACCAGACCAGACCAGACCACTCACCAGACCAGACCAGACCACTCACCAGACCAGACCAGACCAGACCACTCACCAGACCAGACCAGACCAGACCACTCACCAGACCAGACCAGACCACTCACCAGACCAGACCAGACCACTCACCAGACCAGACCACTCACCAGACCAGACCAGACCACTCACCAGACCAGACCAGACCACTCACCAGACCAGACCAGACCACTCACCAGACCAGACCAGACCACTCACCAGACCAGACCAGACCACTCACCAGACCAGACCAGACCACTCACCAGACCAGACCACTCACCAGACCAGACCAGACCAGACCACTCACCAGAGCAGACCAGACCACTCACCAGACCAGACCAGACCACTCACCAGACCAGAGCAGACTAGACCACTCACCAGACCAGAGCAGACCAGACCACTCACCAGACCAGAGCAGACTAGACCACTCACCAGACCAGAGCAGACCAGACCACTCACCAGACCAGACCAGACCACTCACCAGACCAGAGCAGACCAGACCACTCACCAGACCAGAGCAGACCAGACCACTCACCAGACCAGAGCAGACCAGACCACTCACCAGACCAGACCAGACCACTCACCAGACCAGACCACTCACCAGACCAGACCACTCACCAGACCAGACCACTCACCAGACCAGACCAGACCACTCACCAGACCAGACCAGACCACTCACCAGACCAGACCAGACCACTCACCAGACCAGACCAGACCAGACCACTCACCAGACCAGACCAGACCACTCACCACACCAGACCAGACCACTCACCAGACCAGACCACTCACCAGACCAGACCAGACCACTCACCAGACCAGACCAGACCACTCACCAGACCAGACCAGACCACTCACCAGACCAGACCAGACCACTCACCAGACCAGACCAGACCACTCACCAGACCAGACCAGACCACTCACCAGACCAGAGCAGACTAGACCACTCACCAGACCAGAGCAGACCACTCACCAGACCAGACCAGACCACTCACCAGACCAGAGCAGACCAGACCACTCACCAGACCAGAGCAGACCACTCACCAGACCAGAGCAGACCAGACCACTCACCAGACCAGACCACTCACCAGACCAGAGCAGACCACTCACCAGACCAGACCAGACCACTCACCAGACCAGACCAGACCACTCACCAGACCAGACCAGACCACTCACCAGACCAGACCACTCACCAGACCAGAGCAGACCACTCACCAGACCAGACCAGACCACTCACCAGACCAGACCAGACCACTCACCAGACCAGACCACTCACCATACATGTCAGACTAACATTAATTCCAAATGTATGTATGATTCCCAGATGTAACACAAACACGTGTGAATGTATCCTACATGACTCCACTAAGGAGAGTGTGTGAGGCTTATCTTATCTTGTCAAGCGTGTTCACTCTGGATGTGAGAGGATTACTGTTGTCAGAGTAGACCTCAGACAGAGCCAGAATGCACACACACACAAATACCCACACACACACACTAAGAATCCTTGCCACTTGTAATCCTCTCCTGGCAGAGTGTGTGTGAGTGAGTGAGTGTGTTTTTGGAGAACAAGCATGGTCCAACAGCAGTGTGTGTGCGACTGCATGTTCCAAATTATGTGCATGTGTGTGTGTGAGCGTGTGTGAATGTGTGTTCAGTCATCATATAGAAATATAAGAGCATGGATCTAACCATTCTTGTAACAAGTGGCTGCACCATGAAGTCATTGAGAGCATGTCATCAAAGCATCGCTCTAGTCCACGTGTCAAAGCAGCGGCCATATGGAACAAATAGCATCAAATATAATGCTATAATGCATCCTGTACAAAGGAAATGAACCAAAGGTTCAACCGTAGCCCAGAGGCAGTGGTGTCATAGAGACACACACACACCCTTCAACATCAGAAGGGGGGAGGAACACTTCAATCGCATGGGTAGAAAAAAAGATTCTATGTGTTTAAATGTGTCTGCCTATCAGCTATAGGCTTTAAGTGCACTTTCAAAAGACAAAGGGAAAATCTAAGAAAATCAAAGCTCTCCAGATATGGGGGGAGGGATGAGGGATGAGAGAGGGGAGAGGGGATTGGAGGGGTATAATTTTGTCCCGATAAACTTTTCCGCTCCAACATTCTGGGGGATCAACAGAGCGTGGCGAGTATGCGGTGCTCAGGGTGCATGTGTGTGTGTGTGTGTGTGTGTGTGTGTGTGTGTGTGGGTTTGCTGGTATTTACAGTGGAGTTTTAATGACAGCTGAGAGGCTTCGTTAGTGGAGAGAGAGAACAGCGAATCAGGAGACAGCTCTAAAAGAGTTCCGTCTGAAGAGACCAGACTACAACACGCCAATTAGCCCAACCACAACAGATAACATATCAGCCTGCAGCAAGAGGGTGTGTGCATGTGTGTATGTGTGTGCGTATGTGTGTGTGTGCAAACCAAAGATGGAGAGGTAACTATAATAATTGCAGGATGAACGATAATATGAACCAGACCAAAGAGGAAAGGACAGGACAGGAGAGGATAGGACAGGACAGGAGAGAAGAGGATATGAGAGGACCCGACGGGAGTGGACAGGACAGGAGAGGGTAGGACAGGAGAGGAGAGGACAAGAGAGGACTGGACAGGAGAGGACTGGACCGGACAGGAGAGGATGGGACAAGAGGACAGGAGAGAAGATGACTCAACAGGACATAAGAGGACAAGAGAAGACAGGAGAGGAGAGGACTCGACAGGACATAAGAGGACAGGAGAAGACAGGAGAGGACAGGAGAGGAGAGGACTCGACAGGACAGAACATAAGAGGACAGGAGAAGACAGGAGAGGAGACGACAGGAGAAGACAGTAGAGAACAGGACAAGACAGGAGAGGACAGGAGAGGACAGGAAAGGAGCTGACAGGAGAAGGCAGGACAGGAAAGGACAGGAGAAGACTCTACATACATTTAATAGTTATTTTGCTTTATTATTGATTTTGTGTTGTAGATATGTTATGGTAGAGTAGTGTGTAATAATGTGTTGTATTGTAGATATGTTATGGTAGAATAGTGTGTAATAATGTGTTGTATTGTAGATATGTTATGGTAGAGTAGTGTGTAATAATGTGTTGTATTGTAGATTTGTTATGGTAGAATAGTGTGTAATAATGTGTTGTATTGTAGATATGTTATGGTAGAATAGTGTGTAATAATGTGTTGTATTGTAGATATGTTATGGTAGAGTAGTGTGTAATAATGTGTTGTATTGTACATATGTTATGGTAGAGTAGTGTGTAATAATGTGTTGTATTGTACATATGTTATGGTAGAGTAGTGTGTAATAATGTGTTGTATTGTAGATTTGTTATGGTAGAATAGTGTGTAATAATGTGTTGTATTGTAGATATGTTATGGTAGAGTAGTGTGTAATAATGTGTTGTATTGTAGATATGTTATGGTAGAGTAGTGTGTAATAATGTGTTGTATTGTACATATGTTATGGTAGAGTAGTGTGTAATAATGTGTTGTATTGTAGATTTGTTATGGTAGAATAGTGTGTAATAATGTGTTGTATTGTAGATATGTTATGGTAGAATAGTGTGTAATAATGTGTTGTATTGTAGATATGTTATGGTAGAGTAGTGTGTAATAATGTGTTGTATTGTAGATTTGTTATGGTAGAATAGTGTGTAATAATGTGTTGTATTGTAGATATGTTATGGTAGAATAGTGTGTAATAATGTGTTGTATTGTAGATATGTTATGGTAGAGTAGTGTGTAATAATGTGTTGTATTGTACATATGTTATGGTAGAGTAGTGTGTAATAATGTGTTGTATTGTAGATTTGTTATGGTAGAGTAGTATGTAATAATGTGTTGTATTGTAGATATGTTATGGTAGAGTAGTGTGTAATAATGGGTTGTATTGTAGATATGTTATGGTAGAATAGTGTGTAATAATGGGTTGTATTGTAGATATGTTATGGTAGAATAGTGTGTAATAATGTGTTGTATTGTACATATGTTATGGTAGAGTAGTGTGTAATAATGTGTTGTATTGTAGATATGTTATGGTAGAGTAGTGTGTAATAATGTGTTGTATTGTAGATATGTTATGGTAGAGTAGTGTGTAATAATGTGTTGTATTGTAGATATGTTAGGGTAGAATAGTGTGTAATAATGTGTTGTATTTTAGATATGTTATGGTAGAGTAGTGTGTAATAATGTGTTATATTGTAGATATGTTATGGTAGAGTAGTGTGTAATAATGTGTTGTATTGTAGATATGTTATGGTAGAGTAGTGTGTAATAATGTGTTGTATTGTAGATATGTTATGGTAGAGTAGTGTGTAATAATGTGTTGTATTGTAGATATGTTATGGTAGAATAGTGTGTAATAATGTGTTGTATTTTAGATATGTTATGGTAGAGTAGTGTGTAATAATGTGTTATATTGTAGATATGTTATGGTAGAGTAGTGTGTAATAATGTGTTGTATTGTAGATATGTTATGGTAGAGTAGTGTGTATTAATGTGTTGTATTGTAGATATGTTATGGTAGAGTAGTGTGTAATAATGTGTTGTATTGTAGATATGTTATGGTAGAGTAGTGTGTAATAATGTATTGTATTATGTATTGTTTTATTGTATGTAATTGTGATTGGACCCCAGGAAGAGTAGCTGCTGCCTTGGCAGGAGCTAATGGGGATCTGTAATAAATATAAAAATGCAGGAGAGGAGAGGACAGGACAGAACAGGAGAGGACAGAAGAGGACAGGATAGGAGAGGACAGGAGAGGAGAGGACAGGATAGGAGAGGACAGGACAGGAGAGGACAAGAGGGGAGAGTTAATGAAGGGCTGAAAAAGTAGAACTCCCACATTTCTGATGTTTCGTTCAGAAGGTTTTTTTTTGTAAAGGAAGAGAGAGGGAAAGAGATTGGGGGAGAGAAAGAGAGAAAGAGAACCCTGTTAGAAACAGGTCAGCCCCTGAAACAAGCCCTGTGAAAACAGGAGGCCCTGCCCGGCCCTACTCAACCCCATTCTCACACAGTCTTCTAATGCTAGATTCCAAAGAGAAAAGCTGGGAAAAGGTGTGTTTATTTGCTTTTTAGTGTGTGTGTATACACTATTTCTTTATTGAAGAGCTACACTGTACAGGTCAAATATATATAGCCTAACTGTTCCTTGAAACAAATTATCCTGACACCAGATGAAGCCGCTCTCAGCGGGTTGGGGCTGGGGTTGGGGCTGGAGAGGGAAACATAGCTGTAGGTTCAGGCTGGGCGAGCCTGCTGGGTTAGGGCTAGGGCAGGATCAGGCCAGCGGAGCGCATGTTATTATTGGGTCTTGTGGGAAGAAGCGGCTGGGGAGAGTAAATTAGGCCTAGATTTATGCCTCTGACAGTCTGTGTGTGTGTGTGTGTGTGTGTGTGTGTGTGTGTGTGTGTGTGTGTGTGTGTGTGTGTGTGTGTGTGTGTGTGTGTGTGTGTGTGTCTGTGTTGCTTGCTGCTATCGATGGGTAATGGATCAGTCCTCAGTGGACTTGAGCTTTACAGATCCTGTCTCTCACTGAGCCTGTGATAAAAGTAAAACACCAGTTAGACCCTCTTACTCTGTTTCAGGACCCTGCATAAAACCTGGTTAAATCCTGCCACTCAGTGTAGAAGTGAAGTATTGCAAGAAAAGCCCTGGGTGTTTCTACAGTAGTGTAAATGCACTGCACGCACACACAGACAGGGCTATTTAAGGAAAGAGCAGCTCAGGCCAGGGAAGCCCCCCAGAAAATCCTGGGATTAAAATAACCATTGCAGGACATTCCCAGCACATAGAATAGAATAGACAAAAAGATGAGACAAGGGAAGCAGAAATATAAACTGTGTGGGGTCCTTAGACAAGCAGACAGACAGGTGTGCCCATACAAGTGCCTGTATGATGGTGCTATGTCTGTTCCTTCTCACTTCTGATACACATAACACACTCTGGCAGCTCTGTACCACACCAGGAAACAGAGTAGTTACATCCCACACACACACACACACACAGTAATATGCAATACCG
This sequence comes from Thymallus thymallus, assembly GCA_023634145.1. Lineage (NCBI taxonomy): Eukaryota > Metazoa > Chordata > Actinopteri > Salmoniformes > Salmonidae > Thymallus > Thymallus thymallus. Next base: position 31,484,193 of record CM042399.1, read on the forward strand.
GGAGCACTACTCTTTCACTAGGCTTTCACACCAGCCAGATGGTTAAATTCTACACATCTGGGTAAGATCTGTCAGTCCTGTTGTAAAGGATACGAGAAAAAGAGAGAGAGACAGAGAGATCTAGACAGCTTCGTTGGGCTCATGCACACTCCCCCCAATTACACAAACGGAGCACCCCCAACTGAACTTTTCAACAAAGACAGTCAGTGAGCGCAAAAGGAATTCAACTTAAAGAAAATATGATAATGTAAACAAAAACATGTGGTGCTAATTTACTTAATAAAACTTAAGAGCTGCGGGAAACACACACACACCCTTGACAGCACTAACGATTGAGAAAGCCCCTCTCTGCCCTCTATCCTGTTTAAAAGAGAAAATAAAAGGTGAGGAGAAAATTGAGGCATTTACTATCTGGCCAAAAACTAAACAGGACAGGTCATTTAAAGGAGAGTAATGGGTGCAGTAATGAAAGGTGGTTGAGCTTGTTTCCTTTGGAGCTAATTAAATTAACCAAGAGTAGCACCCTCTTAATACAAACCGGCCTTGCATAGACAAGTGTACCACCACCAACACCTAACCCCTCACAAACACACAAGTTAAAGAAGGTACTTGTTAGCATGGACTCTATTTGTATTTCCTCTGCATTTTCACTCTTTAGCTTTTCAGTCTTTGGTTCTTCACATTAGTTATACAGTAAATCTGTAAACAATATCTTTATAGGTCTAATCTAAAATTGCACTGGTACTGCTGATCAATATTCTCATATGTGCAAGTATGAATCAGCTCTTACGTTAGATGTCTATAGCTGCACAGAATGAATGTGGATATCTTATTGATAACTACCATTATAAGCCAGTTTTAAATACTGTAAGCACACGCACACACAAACCATCTCTGCATCAGAGGGTAGAGGAAAAAATAAACCCAACAATCCCCCGCTTCTCTCAATCAGGGCGGTCTCTGTGTTTTCACTCATTAATCATAGATTCATATTCATCCAAACAAACTCTGTTTTTCTACCCAAGAAAAACACCCGTCTCCCAACCAGTCTACTCTCTCTCTCCACCCCTCCCCTCCATCACCCTTCACTCTACGCTAGCACCTGATAAGCTGAAATCCAGTTATAAATAGCACACTCTCTCACACACTGTTTGGTATACACAGGAACCGTTACTCACCCTATACACGCGCCGCATGGCTAGGTCCCCTCACACACTTACACACTCTCTCTCTCTCGCTCACACACACGTGCACTAACACATAGCGTCCTAGCGTGGGCCCGAAACCCCATGCTACTCTCAAACTAAATCCCCACGACAACCAAACACCCGGCACAGGCGGATATCTCATCAGCTAACCTGGGCAGCAAGAGGTGTGACGTAGTAAGTCACACACACACACACACACACACACACACACACACACACACACACACACACACACACACACACACACACCCTCTCTGACAGAGAGGTAGAGAAATTAAAGGCTAAGAAGATTTAGGAGTTAAAAATAAAACTAGGCCTGGACTGAGGAGCATCGAGCAGCCTATTCCTGTCCAAGACCTGAAGTGTGTGTGAGCAAGTTTGTACATGCAAGTGTAAATGTGTGTTTATGCATCCATGAGGTGTATTTTTAAGCAATGTATATTTTAAGCATAGAATGTGTATTTTGTTAGCAATCAATGAAAGGTCAGCCCATGAATTACATGATGGTGAACACAGACACATACACACACACACACACACACACACACACACACACACACACACACACACACAGACAGAGACAATGGTGCACAGTTGGTCAGGGTGCTAGAGCGTGAGGCTGAGCATTACTACTAATTAAAAACAAAAAAACTAAGTTTTAAGTGAGGAAGCATTGGTCTGAAGCCGGAAAAAAAAAAGGAATTCACATGAGCACCACATTGCCTACTCCACCCATGCTCTACACAGGTTTTCCAGCACACAGCTTTGACCTTCTACAGTATCTATGTTAGTATTGCACTTCAAACTGTGTAGGCAGGTTACTTAGGATTCAAACCTTCTCAAATAGCCAAATGCTTACTCTTAGGGGAGGTGCTTCCACAATAATGTTATTTGTACTGCATACAAGGTAGCTTCCACAATAATGTTATTTGTACTGCATACAAGGTAAAGTATTGAATTCTTCACACACCACAGTGACATTATCTAATGATACTACATTTTCATGCTTCTTTTATTAAATGAATGCAAGCTTGGCTTTTATACAGTACATACAATACCATCAGGCTTAATTTTGTCTTGTAGTAATGTGGAGCATGCCTGTATTTCCTTAAACCTTTATTTTAGCGAACATGTCATAAAAACAAATAAAAATTCATAATAACATCCTTTCATGGTCAGTAGGTGGTGGAGTGTTGATCACAGTAGCTCACAGAGATAGAGACTGTCTGCATTCCATTTCTGTAACTGTTAGTTTATCTGTGTAATATTGAATTTTGCTTAAAGTTATGTTTATACTTGTATTTATTTGTGCAATAAAGATGGCGGCACAACAATAATACACGTTTACAATAGGTCTATATACAAAAATAAATACAGCCTAATTATACTGAACAAAAATATAAATGCAACATGCAACAATTTCAAAGATTTCACTGAGTTATAGTCCATATAAGGAAATCAGTCAAATTAAATAAATTAATTATGCCCTAATCTATGGATTTCACATGACTGGCAGGGGTGCAGCCATGGCATAGGCCCATCCACTTGGCAGCCAGGCCCACTTACTGGGAAGCCAGGCCCAGCCAATCAGAATGAGTTTTTCACCACAAAAGGCCTTTATTCCAGACAGAAATACTCCTCAACACCCCCCTATACGATCCCACAGGTGGAGGTCCTGGGCTTGCGTGGCTACACGTGGTCTGACAAAACTGCACATTTTAATGTGCCCTTTTATTGTCCCCAGCACAAGGTGCATCTGTAACAGGGATAAATAATTTGAATAGCAGGACACTGTAAAGTCCAGTATCCCTCTAAAGAGTATGACTTAGGTTGTTTGAGAAGGTCTGAATACTAAGCAACCTCAATAACCATTGTTTGAAGTACAATAGACCAACATAGATACTGTAGAAGGTCAAAGCTGTGTGTTGGAAAACCTTGGTAGAGCACGGGTGGAGTAGGCATTATGGTGCTCATGTGAATTCCCTTTATTTTTCGGCTTCAGACCAATGCCTATTCTCACGTAAAACGTAGTTTTTGGTTTTTCATTTCTATGGTTTTTACACCGGAAGGTGATTTGGCAACATTAATATACAACATTATAATTAAACAATAAGGCCCAATGGGGTGTGATACATGGCCAATATATTACGGCTAAGGGCTGTTCAACATCCCAACCTTGTTTAGCATTATCTTCTCCAAATATGGCATGATTCTACTATTGGCACCCTAGGTAAATATGTAATTGTCGTTCATCAGCTTGATCTTAAACTCAAAATATCATATACATCTAACCTTCAATTGATTTTAGAAAATGTAAAAGAAAAAATTATCTATCAATAATTATTTTATTCAAAAACATGCATATCACAATTATTGGCACCCCTGCATTTAGTACTTAGTGCACCCTCCCTTTGGCAAGATAACAGCTCCGAGGTGTCTTGTATAATGTTTGATGAGGTGGGAGAACACATAGGAAGAGATTTGAGACCATTCTTCCATACAGAAACTCTCCTACCTTCCTATGCATGCAATTGGCTTTTGCAACACTAGCTAGCTAGCTAATACATAGTCCAGCTAACCACATTTCAGACAGGACACAACTCAAACTGCTAAGAAACAAAAATTGCTGGCTAATGATAACAGCGCCTCTGCGCTGGCTCTGTTGTACCCTGACGGCAGTGTGCAAATGCATGCTTGCTAGCATCATAAAAACTCACCAGTGTAACATCCATAATACATTCCAGTACGCTCCATCTCCTGTATCCTTGACATTTTAATCTACATGTGTGCTGATCAACAGTGCCAAACTAACAACTCTGCCATGTGTTGGATATTTTTAAACTTTGCCATGAACACCTGTGTGAAAATAGCCACAATAAGGATTAGCCACAATAGTGGGATTTGTGGTTCGCCTTAAAAATAACAGTGACAGTGATTCAAACTGATTCTAATACAGTGCCCTCCTGAATTAGTGGCACCCTTGGTAAATATGAACAAAAATTAAATACATTTACATACATAAAAGCTGTATGTAAATGTATGTATATATGTATATATATATATATATATAAGTATGACCTCAGCCTGTGGGGTGAGCTGAAGGACCAAGGACTCTGAAGGATCTGGATAACAATTTGTCCAATGTTTGGTGTTGGTTTTGAACTAATGTACGTTTATTAGCTAGCTATGTTTTGTGGGAAAATGTAGGACTGTCATTTGGACGTGAACTAGCTATCATTAGCTAACTTCAGCTGTTGTTTTCTAGCTCTAACTAGCTAGCTAATGGCTGAAGTTATTTGTAACAAACCTTCCATAAACAAATATAGCCACTGTCGCTACCTTTCTCTGCCTGTTCGTTATAGTAGCTACCTAGCTAGATTTCAGCGGACTGCTCTTAGCTTGCTAGCTACAGAGGCTAGTTGCTAGACTTTGTACAATCAAGCTAACATTAGCTAGGTAATGTTTGCTAGCTAGCTACCTAGCTAATCAAAATATCTGTTTGCATTTATTGATTAACCTCAGATTGAATACCACCATATAGCTAGCTAGCTATCTATCTACAGTAGCCTAGGTTGTTTCGCATACACTTCTGACTGGCTCTGTTGTTGCCGAGCAACCGACCTGGTGTTAGAACTCAGATTCAGCTGAAAGAAATGTTAGCGCTGTCAGAAATACTACAATGTAGCACGTCGTTGGTTCTTAATTAACAGAAATTGTAAATTTGTACAGCCCAATGGTCACTTTATGGACGCTATAGTCTCGTTTTAATCCGACGTCTAGAATTTGAGCTAAGAAGGTGCAATAAATACTCGTAAAAAATCAATTGCTAACCACCCTGTTAAACAATCTGATATGTGGTTCTCGGTAACAGACGGACATCTCATGACGAGAGGGGCGGTAGTGTGTTGTGTACCTCCAATCAAGTTGATTCGCAAATTGTCAGAGATTGGTGTCATATTGGTTTAGATATGGTGATACTTACATTTAACAGTCAACAAAAACCTATTTAGACGCGACTATTGTTGAGTCTATAATACATTGTCATCAGTATGTGGTAAATGATAGGGTGTAATATTTATCACTGTCCAGTAGGTAGTGGAAATTAGTCAAAACTATCAGAGAGCCATACAGTAAAGAGCAATAGCAGCGGTTCCCAAACTAGGGGTCCCTGATATGAAAATGGGGTCGCGGGAGAATTTCCAAAATCCTACATACAATAAAGAAATTCCACAAATTAACTTTTAACAAAGCACACCTGTTAATTGAAATGCATTCCAGGTGACTACCTCCAGGCTGTATCACAACTGGCTGTGATTGGGAGTCCCATAGGGCGGCGCACAATTGGCCCTGCGTCGTCCGGTTTTGGCCGTTGTAGGCTGCCATTGTAAATAAGAATTTGTTCTTAACTGACTTGCCTAGTTAAATAAAGATCAAATTAAATATGAAGCTGGTTGAAAGAATGCCAAAGGGTGGCTACTTTGAAGAATCTCAAATATATTTTGATTTGTTTAACACTTTTTGGTTACTCATAGTTTATGTCTTCAATATTATTCTACAATGTAGAAAATAGTAAAACAAAAATAATTAAAACTTGAATGAGTAGGTGTGTACAAACATTTGACTGGTACTGTGTGTGAAGCTGGATTCAGTGCTCTCATCTACATTAAAACCAAATATCGATCCAGGTTGGATGTGACAGCAGAGATGAGGTGCACACTGTCGACCACGCCCTCTGACTTTGAGAAGCTCCGACACGACATGCATCAAGCACACCCATCTCATTAGTGGTGGTGAGATAAGAGACATTATGTCTAATTTGCAATTGACTGTAATAGCCCCACATTAAAAGTATGTGATGGTGAGTTGAGAAGACAATCAGAAATACTGTTAGAATGTTTTTGAAATGACTGCCATAGCCCCAAATAAAAAAGTTAACATTGGCTGTTAATTAAATATTTTTTTTCACATGGTTTGGGGTGGTGAGAATTTTCATATATCAAAATGGGGTCTTGGGCAAAAAGAGTTTGGGATCCCCTGAGCTATAGTGACAAACACAAAGAAACACACACACACCTCTCTCAGATGCAGGTTCTCTTTCTCCCTCTGGTCCAGCTGCTCCTCCAGATGACCCAGCTGGGACTCTGCCTCCTCACGTGCTGTTGCCATGGTGATTATCTCTGCCCTCTCGCCTCTCTGGCCCCTCCCTCCTCCCTGGATCATCTCCAGCAGCCTCTGGATGGACTGGTCCCTGGCCCCCAGCGTCTGTTTCTGGGAGTCAATCCTCAGCTCCATCTCTTCCAGGGTCTTCCTCAGCAGGTACAGCTCCTTGCCCTGACGCTCGTGATCCGACTGCAGCCGGCTGAAGTTCTCCTCCGTCAGATCCAGGGGAGGGGGAGAGGAGAAGCCATCGCACCCAGGGACCATGCAGGGGCTGCTGGGAGGGCTGAAGCAACGCCCAGGGCTGTGGATGAGGTGGCTGGGGCTGTTTCTAGGCCCGGGGATGAGGGTGTTAGCAGGGCTGTGTCTGGGACCAGGCCCCGAGTTATACCCAGGGCTGTGGATGTCAGCTTGGTGGTGTCTGATGTTGGAGCTGTAGCTGTACGCAGGGCTATGGGGATGGACAGGGCTGTTTCTGGGCCCAGGGTTGTAGGTGTTACTGGGGCTGTGTCTGGGGCTGGCTCCTAGGCCAGGGCTGTGTCTTTGCCCAGGGCTGTGAAGGTGACTGGGGCCCAGACCAGGGCTGTGTCCAGGGCTGATGCCTGTCCGGTGATCCTCGATATGGAGGTCTCGGTTCGAGCCGGTGTGAGTGGAAATGTTTGTGTGAGACCCCGAGTTATCTTGCTGCAGACGACTGTTCATCTCTCTATGACTTCTCAGCTCTTCCTGTAGCCCATGCACTGACAACTGGAGGTGCTGAGAGAGAGAGAGAGAGAGAGAGAGAGAGAGAAGGAGAGAGAGAGAGAGACAGAAGGAGAGAGAGAGAAAGAGAGAGAGAGAGAGAGAGAGAAAGAAAGAAAGAAAGAAAGAAAGAAAGAAAGAAAGAAAGAAAGAAAGAAAGAAAGAAAGAAAGAAAGAAAGAAAGAAAGAAAGAAAGAAAGAAAGAGAAAAAGAAGAGCCACAGGGAAGACAATGACACACACACACAGTAGAACACAAAAGGACGAGCAACCTGCAGAATAAATTAAGCACTTGTAGCTAAAGTATACAATCATTACATTTATAATAAAAGGTAAGCATCTGCATATCTTGAACGCTCTACTATAGCATGTTAGTGGATTGAATGTCTGTCATTATTCACACAAATGCAATGTCAACACACTCCAGTAGATGGCGACACTTCCACTCATAAAGACAGAACACCTGGACAGACAGGGTGACACCACTCTGACAGGAAGGATGATAGCTCTGTGACCACAAGAGTCAGTTGAACTTAACAACCCTTAGCTTTACTGAGTTTAAACTGTCACGTCTTAGCTTTATTGAGTTCAAACTGTCACATCTTAGCTTTACTGAATTCCAACTGTCACATCTTAGCTTTACTGGGGAAAAACAGAGAAGTACAGGCTCGCTAGAAGCCATGGCAACAACAGCTACTGGTTACAGACCCACACACACACACACACACACACAGTTTTCACACAACTACAGATGCATAAACTTTAACATACAAAAAAGCTATCAAATACAAATACAAGTCTACAAGAATGATGAACAAAATAAATACTTATAACTGCAGGAAGCTCAAACTGTCTGAACGATGTCCATTGGAACATTTCTCCCATCATAGAACGAGAAACACCAACAACACACAGACACACAGCGATGGGGTGTAGGAGGAGATTCTAGAACGTACAGTTGACACTGAATACTTGAGCAGAACCAACCCACACACACACATTCACACAAACATACACATAGACAAACAGATGGTGAAAAACAAGTCTTGCAGTCATTTGAGTGAAGGAAAAGGTGACCTTTTTAATGCTAATATTTCCCTGTCTCACAACCAGTCTCCCTCTGACTGTCTCCAGAGAGGAGGGGAGGAGAATCCATAGAGGTTGGAGAAGGAACAAGAATGGAGAGAACAAGAGGAGAGAAAGGAAGAGTCAAAAGAGAGGAGGGAGGAAGAGGATGAGAGAAGGCAGAGAAACGTTGGCAGATAATTACATAATAGTGGCTTCAGTTGTGACGACAAGATATTACTAGAAACTAAAAGTTAAGTCAGAAGGACGAGGGAAGATAGGTACCAGTTTAAAGGACGAGGGAAGCTAGGTACCAGTTTAAAGGACGAGGGAAGATAGGTACCAGTTTAAAGGACGAGGGAAGATAGGTACCAGTTTAAAGGACGAGGGAAGATAGGTACCAGTTTAAAGGACGAGGGAAGCTAGGTACCAGTTTAAAGGACGAGGGAAGATAGGTACCAGTTTAAAGGACGAGGGAAGATAGGTACCAGTTTAAAGGACGAGGGAAGCTAGGTACCAGTTTAAAGGACGAGGGAAGCTAGGTACCAGTTTAAAGGACGAGGGAAGATAGGTACCAGTTTAAAGGACGAGGGAAGATAGGTACCAGTTTAAAGGACGAGGGAAGCTAGGTACCAGTTTAAAGGACTAGGGAAGATAGGTACCAGTTTAAAGGACGAGGGAAGATAGGTACCAGTTTAAAGGACGAGGGAAGATAGGTACCAGTTTAAAGGACGAGGGAAGATAGGTACCAGTTTAAAGGACGAGGGAAGTTAGGTACCAGTTTAAAGGATGAGGGAAGATAGGTACCAGTTTAAAGGACGAGGGAAGATAGGTCCCAGTTTAAAGGACGAGGGAAGATAGGTACCAGTTTAAAGGATGAGGGAAGACAGGTACCAGTTTAAAGAGGAATCAATAAAGGGTTCAACCGCTGTCTGGCCTCCTAAATTAGATTGTATTGATCCTACACTGTGTGTTTGCTAAAGAGGATTGTACATCACCTCAGAACACCAAAACCTTAATATCACCAATATTCCCATCTACTGATATCTATCATGTCTGCTAAAGAACAGCTATGTAATTTGTTATCCTAGTGTACAGGTAGCCTGGCCAGGTAGCCTGGCAATAGGCCAGTAACCGAATCCCTGAGCTGACAAGGTAAAAATCTGTCGTTCTGCCCGTGAGCAAGGCAGTTAACCCACTGTTCCCCGGGCGCTGATGACGTGGATGTTGATTAAGGCAGACCCCCGCACCTCTCTGATTCAGAGGGGTTGGGTTAAATGCGGAAGACACATTTCAGTTGAACGCATTCAGTTGTACAACTGACTAGGTATCCTATTTCCCTACACACACACTGCTCCAGTAGCAAACAGCCCAAGACCATAATCTTCTAAACAAAAAGCACTTTATTTCACACTACGCTTTTGTTTTGCTGTATTAGCCAAAGCTACTGTGTTCTGAATACAAACAATGATGATTTTTGGATCATGCCTAGTGGTATCCATCCACCCTAAGGACTGTACAAAGAACCACACTAATAACATTTTTTTAAACTCACTCTCACCCTCAATCCCCCTGACCCCTCTCAATGTTTCTCTGTTCTTTATCTGAGTGAGATGAGTAAAAACAGCACGTGAGAGTGTGTGTGTGTGTGTGTGTGTCAGTGTCGGTGTAAAAGCCCAGTGGACTCTCTATGGGCAGTTAGTGTAACAGTGTGAGACAGAGCTGAACATGTATGCAGAGGAGGCTTCACAGCTGTGTGAGGGAGAAGTAGCTCAGCTTAATAAAACAAACCTCTGTGATAAGGAGGCTTCACAGCTGTGTGAGGGAGAAGTAGCTCAGCCTAATAAAACAAACCTCTGTGATAAGGACAGAGTGAAAGGGAGAAGGAGAGAGGGGATGAAAGTGAGAGAAGACAGACAGATTTTACCCAGACCTCAAGAGCGGTCTATAGAACCCCTCCCTTTATTCACTCTAACTTCACAGAAGAACTTACTTTTTATAGCTGCCACCTAGAATGCCAGCCGTTGGGCACGTTCCCATGGTAACACAGAGTGAGAGTGTCGTGTCTAGCACACAGTCTTTATATATCTGTCTAAAAACCACCCAGAAACTCATAGGGATACGTTATTCATTTCTACACAGAAACCTCCAGGCAGTGTCCATGTTAAGACCATCATGGGCCTTTATCAAGCCTCCTCCCTCCCTCGCCCAGTTATTCTCACCTGGTCCTCCTCTGGAGAGGCCCACTTCTGTTCCTTCAGGATGGACGTAAGGGCTCCCTCCTCTTTCCTCATCCCTCTGTCTCGACTCTTCACATCCGGGCTCCAGAAGTTCTTTCCACTGTTGACAGAAGAGCTCATCCTCCCTTCTCTCCCATCCCTCCCCACCCTCCCATCCCTCCCTCCATCCATCTCTCTCCTCAGCAGTTCATTCTCTCTCTGCAGCTCTTTGAGCTGAGCCTGGATGTCCTCTCCCCCTCCTCCTCCACCCCATCCAGCCTGACTCAGCAGCCCTGAGGGCCCACCTGTCTGGAGGTGCTGGGTGTGGCTCTGGTCCCCGTAGCCCTGGCTGTCTGATGTGGTGGTGATGTTGGGACTGCTGCCCATGGCTGTGGCCCGGCCCGTGTAGGAGGTTCTGCTGGTGGATCGGCCCAGAGTCATGGTTCCTTTAGGGTAGCCGCCGGAGGAGGCCAAGGCATCACGGTCACTCAGGTACATGGGGCCGGAGGTGGCGTAGGCTGCGTTCAGGGACTGGATGTTCTCCATAGACAGGGTTTTACCCCCTGACCCTGTCCCGGCTGACTTTGACCCTGACCCACTAGCCACACCCAGTTTGCGGTACCCCTGCTTCGGGTTCTTCTGTAACTTTGTTGATCGTCCAGAGCTGCCCTCTCCGTGCCCTGTGCTCCTGGCACTGCCATGCATCCTGCACTGATGACGGCTAGACTGTAATGTAGAAACACGGCAGCTACATGCCAGAAATAAAAAGAAGCATGTAACGAGGTGGTGTCTTTCTTATCCTCGCTGCGCCTTATGTCTTTGGGTTTGTTTTACTCACTGCCATTCATCTCTGTGGCACTGGTGGTTCTAGACAGTCACAGTTCCATTACAGCAGGCTGCTGATCTCTCATACAGGCTGGTCACTGTTCTGGAGCTCACTGCAATACTGGAGGGTACCATGGATACTGTGAAAGAGAGCAGGTGGGAGGGTGGGAGGGAAATAAAAATAGATGGAAAGAGGAAGAGAAAAAAAGCACAGTGCCAATCAACAAAATCACACCAGCACAGACAATATCACCCCTGAGAGAACAGTGCTATTTCGATTGAGAAGTGAGATCTTAGACAGGTCTAAGCAGGCAGGAATCCTGTTATATTGTTTTCAGAGTGGGAGTGGGCCTCTACTCTATACTGAAAAGCTTTCTCTATGTCTAGGCAACCCCTCATTACACCCACACACTGTATAATCACATATAGAGATAGATAATGAGGGGAGATGCGGCTACAGAGAGTGAGAGAGACAGAAAGAGATAGAGGAGTGGAGAAACTGGGAGAGAGAGGGAGAGAGGGATGATGAAGGTTAAATAAAAGAGGGTGAGAGGTGGAGATGGGTACCGAGAATAGAAAGAGAGTGGATAGGAGAGACTGGGAGACAGGAAAAAGGAAATGAGAGAGAGAGATATGGAGACAGGTTAAGAGAGGAGAACATTTGAAAGATGATTTGCCTTGTCCGTGGAGTGACAGTTACAGTTTTTAAGTATGTGTGCTTGCTGATAAAAGTCCCTTTCTCTATTCCTACAAGAAAATATTTAGCATTGAGAGAGGGAAAAAAACAGCTGCTAACATAACAAGTAGGCTACCTGTGGTGGAAAATTGTAATACTTGAGTAAAAGTAACGATACCTTGTCAAATTCTACTTGAGTAAAAGTCTAAAAGTATTTGGTTTAAAATATACTTAAGTATCAAAAGTAAATGTAATTGCTAAAATATACTTAAGTATTAAAAGTAAAAGTATAAATCATTTCGGCACCATTTTAATTTTTTTCCTTTTAATTTACGGATAGCCTTGGGCACACTCCAACTTGAAAACATCATTTACAAACGAAGAATGTGTGTTTAGTGAGTCCGCCAGATCAGAGGCAGTAGTTAAAGCAGCGAAACACTGGGCGTTTCAGCAATGTTGAAAGCGCCCTCACACAACCAGCCCAGCTGCTTTCGCTTTGACACTGATCTAAGGTCGGTTTTGCGTTTTTCCCCTGAAAAGGATTGCCCGAGAAGCGCATACTATGTAAAACAGTGCCAGAAATCCCTCCTCTTATCTAAGAAGATTGGGCGTTGAGGTCATCTACGGCTAGACCATTGGTTTAGATATGTGTCAATCTCACGAGTTGTCAATCCGCTTTCCATCAATGGATGAGAGACAATAAACGCTATCTGGCAGCAATCGGCCCTAACTACTATTATATTATAACCATAAACCAGTACCATAGAACTTAATATTGAATTTGTCCCGTTACTAGGGACAATATACATTTTTTCGGCGCTTGTGAGTCAATTCTACCTAGCGCGGATGAAGTTTACGCACCATGACATGTCAGTGAAATTTCAATCACGTTGGCTTGATAGACTGGAAGATGTTGAAATCACTTCCTAAATCGATTAAAAAGAAAATCCTAATATTCCCAAAGTTCTGCAGTTACACATAGCTTTGCTACAGCCCACTCCACAGAACCACTCAATAGCCGTTTCTGAGTTGGCCACAGCAGTTGCTACAGTTTATATTACAACATGCTTGGCATGATGCTGGGTGGTGCCTGATGATAGGGGCAACTCTAATAACCTGTATAATATCCCTTGGGAAGTGAAAACACGTAGGACTAATGAGACAGTCACGGTGATAGAGGTATTCCACGCATTCCGTGTCAACCCCCGTAGGGTAGAAACTATGTGCGACCACGGGTAGGGGGATTAAGCTACTTCTTCTATCCGTGGCTGTATGTATCTCTACATTACATAAGAATTAAGCCTCTCAGTCACAAAAACGACGCATTTTTATTTTTTTATTTTTTTAAAGCTGCCCTAAAATCAAAACGCCCCGCGCCGGTGTTCGTAAAAGCAGCCTCGGTCGCTCTCTTACCCGTCAAAAGACCGGCCCTTCTCCATCATCGGAAAGCCCAGCTCATATCCAAGTCCGTTGGCGCGAGCTCCACGGTCCCAGCATCCTCTCGACCTCTCCTGCTGTCGGGCCACAAGCACGCGCAAACTCTCTCCCACTGCCGCGGGAACAATTAAAGGGACAGCGATGATCGGAGATGGAGATTACGCCGTGAGCATAGTAGACGGGACAAACACAAAGGAGTGCCTGAAAGGTAGTCGACCGGTGTGGCATTAAATACTGCCACAATTGGTCGTTGAGTTTTATTTATATGGTAGAACGTAGTAGTATATTATTGGTCATCCTTGCAAGAGATTTAGATCAACCAACTGACAAAAATCAACCCCAGACTACTAAAAGGTTATGCAACTTTTCCCTCTGACAGAGAAGTTAATGTTAATTGACAGACAGTGTGTATGTGGTACATACAGTAGAAGTGAGAGAAGGGGCCCACTAGTGGAGTTGAGAGGGATGGTGAGGTTGCCATAGAGATCTGAAGCTGGTACCTACAATCAACAGAGAATAATACTTACAACATCACTGTCGCACAATAGTTCACAACATTTTGGATAATATTAAACTGTTTGTATACCAATGTCCCAGATGAGGCTGGTGGGAGAAAATCGATGGAACGGAGTCAAACATGTGGTTTCCATGTTTGATAGTTCCATTTCTTCAAATCCAGCCATTACAATGAGCCTGTTGTCCTATAGCTCCTCCCACCAGCTTCCACTGATAGTGGAGGTGAGTCAGACTATCCCGCCATGACACTAGCACAGGGCATCATCAGCGCAAACTATCCTTTCTCTTTTGTTGTAGTTAACTACTAGCCTGACGTCTTACATTAAATTCTTCCGCTGCTCTGTCGTTTGCTACATACTGTAGTCAGACTGCCAAGATTGAATAATTGACTGGATTTATACAGCGTTTTTCTACCAACCTGAGGTACTCAAAGCACATCACATAGTAAGGGGATAACTCACCTGTCTGGCACCCCCCTTGGTGATGCATGGCGGCCATTTGTGTGACAGAACACACACCACACATCAGCTATCAGGTGGAGAGTGATATATGCCAATTAGGAATGAGGGGGATGATTAGGTGGCGATGACGGAATGGGGCCAGGTTAGGAATTTAGCTATGACACCGGGGTTAACACCCCTACTCTTACAATAAGTGCCATGGGATTTTTAATGACCACAGACAGTCAGGACACCCGTTTAATGTCCCATCCGAAAGACGGCACCCTACGCAGGGCAATGTCCCCTTCACTGTTCTGGGGCATTGGGTTCTCCTTAGACCAGAGGGAAGAGTGCCCCCTACTGGCCCTCCAACACCACTTCCAGCAGCACCTGGTCTCCCATCCAGGGACTGACCAGGACAGACACTGCTTAGTTTCAGAGGTGGTATGCTGCTGACTAATAAAGCCTGGGTAACAGATGCAGCTGTGCTGCCATTTGGGAGTTTCCTACTCTCGCTTACTTTAGGAATAGATAGTCTTGTGGCAATTTTTTTTGATAAACATAGAAAAGAACCATCAATCTCAGTTCCCGTCTATATGAAAGTGAAGAACATTGATGAGAAGGAATTCATGTTCAGTGGAAGTTGTAGAGTGAGCTGAATGACGACAATGCTCTTGATATGGTGGTAAACTTCTGCATGGAATGAGTTTTAATACACAATAATGACTCTCAGTTATTACATATTCACCTTGATTTATAATACCATCTGATAGCCACATAGAAAAATAGAGTTCAATTCAGTAAGGTCCCCTTCTACCTCCTCCTGACAGTGTAAAACACTTCTAGACTTCTATTTATGGGTAACTGGGTTGATGTGTTATGATGGACACAATGTTTCTTTAAAACTTTTTTTTTGTTTTAAGGAATAGTTTTACCATATTACAATGAGAGTTCAGTTCAGAGGGTTGACCTTAAACCCGAGGGACAAATGTAAATTCATCTCCAATCATTATAAATTATAGAAATGGGTATTTTTTAACATGGTTTAGTTATAGATGCAATGTATGTTATCCAACTCTTAAATTGAGTACTTTATCAACATTTACAGACAATGTCACAAGGACATAAAAGGCACTCTATTCGTGGATTGACCCACCTATATAAAGCTCTCGCTGACGTTGCTGTCGTAGAAGCGGATGTTGTCGGAGGCCAGTGCTGTCTTCATATGGTTCCAGAACAGTGGCTGGGCCTGAGGGTTCCTGGGCCAGGACAGAACAGACTTCCTGCAGAGCCTCTTCCTCAGCTGCAGGTACTTCAGCTTGGGAAACACCTTGTCCAGCAGAACCAACACCGCCACGTCCATCTGCAGATAAGATAACAGATAAGACAGTAGTCATTGCTTTATTATGAAGATATTACTTGAATGTAGCCTAGCTACCAATGACACATAAACGCATTGCAAGTCGGACCTTTTCATCCAGCAGCCTCTGCTGCACCATGTAGAAGGCCTGGAGTGTCACGCCATTAACTCTGCTAACCCTTGCTCCCCCGCCGCTCTCCCCGCTTGTCAGCACAAACACAGTCTTCATGCTGCCGTAGACAGCACTATGAAGGTTCTCAATGCAGGGCAGACCTGGAACCCAATCTCTCTCCTCCAGGCAGAGACGGAACCTCCTCCGCCCCACATTCTCCAGCTGGACCAGCAGCTCATTGTAGACCCAGTCTCTCACTGACTGGTTCCTTGTGTCAAAGACAACAAAGGCATCATACTGACTCTGGAAGTTTCCCCCAGGCAGCTGGGAGTAGCCTTTGTGTCCTGCCCACAGCACCTGTTTGTTACAAAATAAATAGTGTCATGTGGCAAAGAGATGTTCAAAATAAGGACACAAAAACACAACATTGATTTCCAGCTGGGCTATTCATTTATGGTCTTCTAATCAGGAATTGATCGTGCACTGGGAAATCATATTAGTGAACTATCTGGTAAATCAATGAGATTACTTGATCAATTAACTACCAGGGAGGGAATACAAAACAACATTGATTTGTAGAAGTACCTGGAAGCAGTACCAGACATCCCAGCCGTAGAGGTGCCTGAGTAGGGGCAGGGCAGTGAACACCAGAGTTAGGAATGTCATAGAGAGGAAGGCCAGGCTGCCATATATTTCCTGGCAGGAGCGGGGGTCCATGGACAACACACTAGCCCCCTGCTGCGACTCGGGGAAACCGCAGCGCACGCCAGTGTTAAGAAGGAGGATCTCCACCTGGCTGGCACGGAGGAAGTCCGCAAACCAGGAAGTGTCGCAGGAGCAGTCAAAGGGGTTGGAATGCAGAGTGAGCATCTGCAGGGCACTGCCGTTCCTCAGTGGGGCAGGGAGGGACTGCCGATCCAACAGCTTGAGTTTGTTGTGGTTGAGGTAGAGAAAACGCAATGCCAATGCTTTGCTGAAAAAGTCTTCGGGGAGAAAGCTGATCTGGTTGTGACTAAGGTCCAGAAGGGTAAAGTTTTCCCGAAAATGTATGACTTTGTCGGGAAGTTCAGACAGATAGTTAACACTGAGGTTGAGGTGGCATAGTCGGCAGAGTGCTGTGATGTTCTCCCAGGGGAAATAGTTCAGCTTATTGTCGCTGACCCGGAGCACCTGGAGGCTGACAGGCAGGTTACAGAAGGCTGCTGGTGACAGAGACCTCAGCTGGTTCCTGGAGATATCTAGGTAGATAAGGTTGGTCAGGTTCTGGAAGAAGGTGATGTAGTCGTTGCCTCTAGTGTCCCACATGATGTCCAGGTTGTTCCCGGAGAAATACAGGTACTTGAGGGAGTCGCTGTACAATGTATGATCAATCCGCATCCCAATGCTGTTGTCAGACAGACTTAGCGCCTCCAGATTGGGGAGGTTCTTGATGAACTCAAAGCGATGGCCCATGCCTCTCATTAGGAAGTGAAACTCATTGTTGCTGAGGTCCAAAGCCTTCAGAGTTGCATTGAGCTCCTTGAAGGCATCTCCATAGTACAGATCTATCCTGTTGTGGGCCATGCTGAGGTATGCCAGGTTGTCCAGGTGGAGAAACTGTTTGCCGTTTAAGCTCTGGCTCATGTAGTTGTAAGAGAGGTCCAAACAGACTGCCTTCTCCATACCTAGGAACAAACTGCCATTGAGGGTGAGGATGTTGTTTTGGGAAAGGTCAAAAGACATGGTACCGTTGCAGAGATTATTTCTGAAGGAACCTATAGTTGGGTTTTGAGTGCACAGTATCGGCGACGTGTTTTGCTCTGGCTCGGCTGCAGTGACTACTGGACCTGGACGATGCCAGGGCTCATCTGGGACAGCCTTCCGGCCACTGAGCAACATGGGTGGGTTCTGAAGTTCCATTGTGGCATACCGGTTCTGGTCCTGAAAGCTCTTAAAGGACATACACACAGAGGACTGAGTACAGCGGGATGGGAGAAATTCCAGCATGTTCTGGGAAAGGTCCACCCTCACCAGGGCTGGTAGCTGGGCCAGGGCATTCAGATTACAGGACCTGATGAAGTTCATCCGCAGCTCCAGAACCTCCAGCCAACGGAACTTGGCCAGAACCACCACGCTTTCTTTAGAGAGCATTTGGAAGAAGTTCCCACTGAGGAGAAGTGTTTTCAGGCCAGACATCTGGGTCATGTTGGGAGACAGCACCAGCTTCTGGAAGGTCTTCATCGGCTCATAGTTGTAGATGAGGCTGATCCAAGTGAGACTCTTCAGCTCTATGAAGAAGGTGCCGTTGCGTATGGCAAAGGCCAGTAGGTTGTCCGAAAGGTCCAGTCCCTCTAGGTGTACCAGGGGACTGAAGAGGCCCTCTGGGATGTTGCGGAGGGAGTTTCCCCTCAGGCTGAGGAATTTGAGAGAGTTGTTCTGGGCGTAAAACGCACGGGGGTTGATGTCAAGGGGGGTGTTGTTGAGGCAGGGGAAGCAGGGCTGAGCAGCATGGTCACAGCGCTGGCAGTTCCAGCCCAGGTTGAGATGAGAGAGCTGGGTCAGATTGGCAAACGCCCACTCATCCAACACAGAAATTTTATTCTCATTCAGATCCAGCTTCTTCAGAGACGGAGGCATTCCCGGAGGGATGGACGTTACGTTGTTAAAACCCAGGGTAAGTTCTTGCAGCTGGGTAAGCTCTCTGAAGACTGCCTCGTCAATGTGGAAGGACTGGTTGCATGGGTTACCATAGTAGCAGTTCATGGTGAGCAGCAGCTGCTTGAGGTTTGGTGTGCCGAGGGGCTGGGTTATGTTGTAAAGGTGGTTAGACTCCAGATTAAGGACCTCCAGGCTGTCAGGTAGTCTGGGGAGGGGAGAGGTGAGGCTGTTTCCTGATAGTTGGAGGGTGCTGAGGTTCTTAAGACACATGAAGGCGTCCTTATGGATCTCAACATGGCACAAGGGAGACCCCAGGGCCCTTGTATGACCAGGGAGACAGTTCCTTGTCATGCTCAGATTCTGAAGGTTTGGAACCCCAGAGAATGCATCCTTCCCTACCTGCTGGATCCCGGTATAGCTCAGGTCAAGTGAAAGGACGGAAGCTGACCTGATCAAAGGGATGCGGGTGAGCGCCCTCCGAGAGCAGTTAACCACACTGGAGTCTGGGTTATTGTCGCAAGGGAAGAACTTTGGATTTGTAGTTCCAACAGCTGGTGGTAGTAGACATAAGCAGAGGAGAACTCCATATCCCTGCATGACCTGGACAGAGAGAAATAAACATTTGTATCACAAAATATTTCTTATTCAAAAGTCAAATTATAACTGCACAGAAGTACATAAAATGAAAGTTGTTCCCAGCAAGTCCCAGCTATGGGAAATGTCAAAACCAGATCCAAGCCTTATTAAAATGTGTTTCAGATGCCAATTGTGGGTATGCACATCCACAATGAAAGCTCCATGACCACACGACTGCAAATTAAGTACAATCACGAGACAACCAGTATTTAACAGTAAATGCTGGTACACTATAAATTGTATTCAAATTATATTGAGTATTCACCTCAATGTAAAGTGTATGGCCTAGCACAGATATTAACTGGCATATTAAAACTGAGAATAACACTTACCGTGGGAGGTTTTGGGCCTCAATGACCCACCGAAGGTCAATTATAAAAAACTGTGTTGTTGTTTTGAATGGAATAGACCAATGCTTTATTCCGGAACAAGTTTCTGCCGACCCTTCCTCCAAATAACGTATCGAGGGAGAAAATACTATACTTGAATGACAAGCAGATCTAAAAGGCTGTAGTTAAGTATGAGGGCTTATGAAACACAATTCAGAAATAAAGAAGTGAAACCTCACACAGATACTTTCAAGACAGATGTCTGACAACTGGCAGGGCTTCTTACCAAATGAAACATCTTAAAAAAAACATCTGATATTGCATATCATCCTCCCTGTCTGTGTCATGACCAGATATCAAATACATGAGCACTTAAAAATACAGAAAAAATTATAATGAATAAATATTGTATTGTGACATACACCAGATACAGTGTGGAGAACAAGTATTTGATACACTGCCGATTTTGCAGGTTTTCCCACTTACAAAGCATGTAGAATCTAAAACAAAAATCCAGAAAATCACATTGTATGATTAATTAATTTGCATTTTATTGCATGACATAAGTATTTGATACATCAGAAAAGCAGAACTTTATATTTGGTACAGAAACCTTTGTTTGCAATTACAGAGATCATAGGTTTCCTGTAGTTTTTGACCAGGTTTGCACACACTGCAGAAGGGATTTTGGCCCACTCCTCCATGCAGACCTTCTCCAGATCCTTCAGGTTTCGGGGCTGTCGCTGGGCAATACGGACTTTCAGCTCCCTCCAAAGATTTTCTATTGGGTTCAGGTCTGGAGACTGGCTAGGCCACTCCAGGACCTTGAGATGCTTCTTACGGAGCCACTCCTTAGTTGCCCTGGCTGTGTGTTTAGGGTCGTTGTCATGCTGGAAGACCCAGCCACGACCCATCTTCAATGCTCTTACTGAGGGAAGGAGGTTGTTGGCCAAGATCTTGCGATACATGGCCCCATCCATCCTCCCCTCAATACGGTGCAGTCGTCCTGTCCCCTTTGCAGAAAAGCATCCCCAAAGAATGATGTTTCCACCTCCATGCTTCACGGTTGGGATGGTGTTCTTGGGGTTGTACTCATCCTTTTTTTTTTTTTTTTCACCTTTATTTAACCAGGTAGGTCAGTTGAGAACAAGTTCTCATTTGCAACTGCGACCTGGCCAAGACAAAGCAAAGCAGTGCGACAAAAAAAACAACAACACAGAGTTACACATTAAACAAACAGTCAAAAACACAATATAAAATCTATAAACAGAGTGCAAAATGTAGTGCAAAAATGCAGTAAGGTTGGGAGGTAGGACAATAAATAGACTATAGAGTAGAAATAAATTACAGAAATTATCATCATTAACACAGGAATGAAGGATGTGCAAATTATGATGTGCAAATAGAGATACTGGAGTGCAAGATTAGTGAAAATAAACAAAAATAAATATGGGGATGAGGTAGTAGGGTGGGCTATTTACAGAAGGGCTATATACAGGTGCAGTGATCGATAAGCAGCTTTGACAGCTGATGCTTAAAGTTATTGAGGGAGATAGGGACCTCTAGCTTCAATGATTTTTGCAATTCGTTCCAGTCATTGGCAGCAGCGAACTGGAAGGAATGGCGGCCAAAGGAGGTGTTGGCTTTGGGGGTGACCAGTGAGATATACCTGCTGGAGCGCATGCTACGGGTGGGTGTTGCTATGGTGACCAGTGAGCTGAGATAGGGCGGGGATTTACCTAATAAAGACTTATAGATGACCTGGAGCCAGTGGATTTGGCGACGAATATATAGTGAAGGCCAGCCAACGAGAGCATACAGGTCGCAGTGGTGGGTAGTGTATGGGGCTTTGGTGACAAAACGGATGGCACTATGATAGACTACATCCAATTTGCTAAGTAGAGTGTTGGAGGCTAGTTTGTAAATGACATCGCCGAAATCAAGGATCGGTAGGATAGTCAGTTTTACAAGGGCATGTTTGGCAGCATGAGTGAAGGAGGCTCTGTTGCGAAATAGGAAGCCAATTCTGGATTTAATTTTGGATTAGAGATGGTTGATGTGAGTCTGGAAGTTGAGTTTATAGTCTAACCAGATGCCTAGGTATTTGTAGGTGTCCACATATTCTAATTCGGATCCGTCGAGAGTAGTGATGATAGTCCGGTGGGCGGGTGCTGGCAGCGTTCGATAGAAAAGCATGCACTTAGTTTTACTAGCGTTTAAGAGCAGTTGTAGGCCACGGAAGGAGTGTTGTATGGCATTGAAGCTTGATTGAAGGTTAGTAAACACAGTATCCAAAGAGGGGCCAGATGTATACAGAATGGTGTCATCTGCATAGAGATGGATCAGAGAGTCACCAGCAGCCTTCTTCTTCCTCCAAACACGGCGAGTGGAGTTTAGACCAAAAAGCTCTATTTTTGTCTCATCAGACCACACGACCTTCTCCCATTCCTCCTCTGGATCATCCAGATGGTCATTGGCAAACTTCAGACGGGCCTGGACATGCGCTGGCTTGAGCAGGGGGACCTTGCGTGCGCTGCAGGATTTTAATCCATGACGGCGTAGTGTGTTACTAATGGTTTTCTTTGAGACTGTGGTCCCAGCTCTCTTCAGGTCATTGACCAGGTCCTGCCGTGTAGTTCTGGGCTGATCCCTCACCTTCCTCATGATCATTGATGCCCCACGAGGTGAGATCTTGCTTGGTGCCCCAGACCGAGGGAGATTGACCGTAATCTTGAACTTATTCCATTTTATAATAATTGCGCCAACAGTTGCCTTCTCACCAAGCTGCTTGCCTATTGTCCTGTAGCCCATCCCAGACTTGTGCAGGTCTACAATTGTATCCCTGATGTCCTTCCACAGCTCTCTGGTCTTGGCCATTGTGGAGAGCTGTTTGATTGAGTGTGTGGACAGGTGTCTTTTATACAGGTAACAAGTTCAAACAGGTGCAGTTAATACAGGTAATGAGTGGAGAACAGGAGGGCTTCTTAAAGAAAAACTAACAGGTCTGGAACCGGAATTCTTACTGGTTGGTAGGTGATCAATTATTTAAAAATCATACAATGTGATTTTCTGGATTTTTGTTTTAGATTCCGTCTCTCACAGTTGAAGTGTACCTATGATAAAGATTACAGACCTCTACATGCTTTGTAAGTAGAAAAACCTGCAAAATCTGCAGTGTATCAAATACTTGTTCTCCCCACTGTAAGTATTCAGACCCTTCGCTATGAGACTCGAAATTGAGCTCAGGTGCATCCTGTTTCCATCGATGATCCTTGAGATGTTTCTACAGCTTGATTGGAGTCCACCTGTCTATATAAATGTCCCACAGTTGACAGTGCATGTCAGAGCAAAAACCAAGCCATAAGGTCGAAGGAATTGTCCGTAGAGCTCAAAGACAGGATTGTGTCGAAGCACAGATGTATTTATTTTATTTCACCTTTATTTAACCAGGTAGGCCAGTTGAGAACAAGTTCTCATTTACAACTGCGACCTGGCCAAGACAAAGCAAAGCAGTGCGACAAAAACAACACAGTTACACATGGGAATAAACAAACAAACAGTCAATAACACAATAGAGAACCTATATATAGTGTGCAAATGTAGTGCCAAATGTTAGGTTAGGAAGGTAGGACAATAAATAGGCCATAGTGGCGAAATAAATTACAAATTAGCATTAACACTGGACTGATCTGGGGAAGGGTACCAAAAAAGGTCTGCAGCATTGAGGGTCCCCAAGAACACAGTGGCCTCCATCATTCTTAAATGGAAGAAGTTTGGAACCACCAAGACTCTTCCTAGAGCTGGCCGCCCGGCCAAACTGAGCAATCGGGGTAGAAGTGACTTGGTCAGGGAGGTGACTAAGAACCCGGTTGTCAGCTCTAGAGTTCCTCTGTGGAGATGCGATAAACTTCCAGAAGGACAACCATCTCTGCCACTCTTCAGTAAAAGGCACATGACAGCCAGCTTGGAGTTTGCAAAAAGGCACCTAAAGACTCTCAGACCATAAGAAACAAGATTCTCTGGTCTGATGAAACCAAGATTGAACTCTTTGGCCTGAATGCCAAGAGTCACGTCTGGAGGAAACCTGGCACCATCCCTAATGCACTGTATCTGCTGCTGCAATGTCCAACTGTCTTTCTTTCCTCAAGCAACAAACAGCAAACTTGTCTCGCACATATGAAGGTGATGCGCAGACGTGTTTCCGATACTGGTTGATATGTTGATTTTCATTTGATTGATACAATATTTAAAAACTGTACCTAAAAAAATGTAAACAGAAATGTAATTAATTTCCATGACTTTTCCAAAACATATTTTTTGATAATTTCCCTAAACTCTTCCAGGCCTGGAAAACATTTAAAAATTCCATGACTTTATGAACCCTGGCCTGGATCAAATTAGGATTAAGTGCCTTGCTCAAGGGCACAGACAGATTTTTCAGCTCAGGTATTCAAACCAGCAACCTTTCAGTTACTGGCCCAACGCTCTAACCACTAGGCTACCTACCACCCTATGTTATATACCACTGACAATACCTCATATTTCCATGTTTTCCCAGTATCATTCAACAGATAAACAAATAAAATCATAGACAAAAACGCTGAGGTGCACTTTGTCTAAATTATAGACAAAATCATTTTTATTGATAGAATCATTAGAGAAATATCCCTGGCTGTTACAATCAGTCTGAGTATAAAGCATCTGCACCCATGGAAAGCACCATCAGAATTAATGTAATGAGTACAATGTGCAGTGTAGACCTTTCACCGGGGGTTACCATTACCTGGTCCATCACGTTTAGCTCAAGAATATTCAAAGTACTTTCTTTCTCTTCATATTATGATCACATTAATCACAAGTTCAAATATGAAACAATAATTAGTATGTTTCTAAATAAAAAGGCTATAAACAAAGCTATAAACTGATGCAGATTACCTAATCACATATTACTTAGTGCAGGTAGCCTACCGTAAGTGCTTTTTGGTTGAAGTGCACCCTCAGCGCTTTGGCCTGACCTGACCCTCACACCGTTTTTTACAGATTAGCATCCTGTTGTTAGCACGGCAGCGATCATAGGGTTAGCATGCTAGCACCTGTGGCCTGCAGTGTTAACATGCTATCGCTAATGGTATCGTCACAGAGAGAGGTGCTGGGTCATCCAGAGAGCGATGTTCATGAAGCCATCAGACTCCGCATCCACCTTGGACAGGGAATGGTTGTTCCCTGGGTACCATAGCAACCTGAAAGGAAGGCATCCAGGCGAAGTTAAGAAATTAGAGTCAGCAATGCATGAAGTAAACAACAATATTGGTCTGATAAGAAAGACCGCAAACTACTAAGAAAGACCATTGAAGCGTGAGGCTAAACTTCTGTTTTTGGTGCCGCAGCTATCATGTTAGTAGCAGATTGAAGCTCACCCATGCACATGCGCAGATACTGAGTGTAATACTGAGTGCATTGTCTTTCATAGCGTTCCTCTTCGGTTCATCCTGCTGCTCATGGCAATGTCAAATCACTGAGTCTCAGTTTAAGACTGTTGTTTTTTTTTTACAAATAGGAAGAAGAGTGTCTTTGGCAAGCACCTCCATTAAGTGCTTCATGGTCTCTATTCTGAAATGTGACCACCACACCACTAAATACTACATTACAACAGCACAAAGGCAGTCTACTCACCGCACTGGAACTTGAAGTGCCTTCAAGGCTCTGTAGTACTCGATGCCCTGCTTAGGGGGCACACGTTTATCATCCTCTCCCAGAGTCAGCAACACCGGAGTCTTCACCTGTATGGAGACAACAGACACATACAGTATAGGGTTACAGTCAACACAGACACAAGGCACAGAAAAACAAGGTTAGAGTCGGCAAAGCTTTTTTCACCTGCATTGGAACCCTACACACAGAATCTGAAACACACACCTCTGGATAACGCTCACTCACCTTTTTGACATGTTTGATAGGAGACTTGTTTAACATCTGCTCCCAGACCGCAGGGTCAGGCAGGCAATCTGTACTGTAGTTATAGCCAGCCTCCACCATACACCTGAAACACACATCAGATACACACGTCAGTTAACCACACCTTCTAGAGAAAAGGGAACAAAAACAAATAGTATGGATTCTATGATGTCATACTGGTTGTTTGAGTTAGACTGCTTCCTCTCACCAGAGACAGCGTGACAGCACATCCCAGAGAGACATTTTTTGCCATGGAAAATATACCATGATACTGGTATCGTCCCGGCCCTATGGGTAAGCAGGTGTTTGTGTGGGCATGGTAGTGGGAAAGTGTGAGTGTGTGTTTGTACCAGTCTGGGATGTCGGTGCTCCCGATCATGGAAGCCAGGTTGATGACGGGGTTCCGAGCCACACAGGCCTTGTAGAACTCTGGGTACTGGCCAATCAGATGGCAGGCCAGGAATCCGCCGTGAGAACCCCCGGCAACCGCAACCTTCTGCTCATCAAACGTCCCGCCCCTCAGAACACTCTCCACCGCAAACTAGACAGAAAATACAGGATGATGAAACAAAGAGGGAGGGTGAGAGAGAAAGAAGTGAGAGTGTGAGGGAGAAGGCAGTGAGGTTTGAGAGGGGAGATGACAGAGACTTCAAACATTTTGTGAAAATTAGTCAGTCAGAAACTGATTCTAGTGCTGAATACTATAGACTAATAAGCCACATTGATCTAAAGAGTGTGTGTAACTCCTGCTTCTGTACCTGAACATCCTTGACGTCTTGAGTGCCCACATTACCAGGTAGAGAGAGGATACTGTCCTGGCCGTAGCCTATGGAGCCGCGGTAGTTCACTGAAACCACACAAGTGAGGTACAAGTGAACATTTCCCCCACCAACAGTTTCCCTGGTTGACACTAATCTTGCTCAACTAGAAACGTATTTTGTATTTTTAAGTCACTTTAAAGTAATTTTGAGGTAGGGTGGCATTTTACATTTAGCCCCACTCTCCCCTATGCACTGCAAATTGCAGAGCGGTAACGTGCTTAACCATGCCATTGCTAAAAACCTTCCCTCCCTATGTCACTCACAACTTGAAAAGTAAATGTGGACTGTTCTAGCATCTTCAAAGTGCACCTCAGCAGAAATATTTTTGGGTTTGGCGGCAATGAATCTGCAACGGAAACACTTACCATGTCAGTGTTAAAACACCATAATAAGTTGTGGTAGCAACACTGACTAGAGAGAGGAAAGGATTAATCATTTAGCCAACGCTCTTATCCAGAGTGACTTACGGGAGCAATTAGTGCCTTGCTCATTTCTTATCACTTTTACGCAGATGACATTCAGCTTCATTTTACCTTCCGGCAAAATTAGTCATCCAAACTTAGATTGTATAGACGCCATAAACAGCTGGATGGCTGAAAGTTTGTTGCAGCTGAACCCAGATAAGACGGAGGTTTTAATTGTAGCGCCAGACAGCGCTATCCCTCTGATTATGCAGAACATTGGATCTTTGTCATCTGCGGTCCGGCCTAGTTTAAGGAACCTTGGGGTGACTTTTGAAACCCACATCAAATCACTGACCAAATCCTGTTTTTTCCACTTACGTAATGTTAGTAAATTGAAGTCTGTGGTCTCTCACTCAGAACTGGAGATTCTCATTCATGCCTTCATTTCCTCCCGTATTGATTATTGTAACTCACTTTTCTCTTCACTTAACAAATCTGTTCTTCATCGACTGCAACCTATTCAAAGTTCAGCTGCTAGATTACTTACTAGATCAAATAGGCACCATTTCACCCCGATACTCTGCTCCCTTCACTGGCTTCCTGTAACTTACAGGATCCAATTCAAAATTCTAACTATAACCTATAGGGCTTTACATGGCCAGGCCCCTGCTTATCTTGCTGACATAATTCATTTTCATAACCCTATCCGGGCCCTCAGGTCTAATAACCAAAATCTGCTATCTACGCCACGCACTCGTTTAAAGACATGTGGGGATAGAGCCTTCGCCGCTATGGCACCCAGATTATGGAATGCTTTGCCAACCAGTATTAGGTTTGCTGAGAATGTGGACAGTTTTAGGGGACAAGTGAAGACTCATTTGTTCAGGTTAGCTTTTGGGTAATCTCTGTCCTTTATATATTGATCATTTTTATCCGTTTTATTTTATTTCTTCTAGCTTGTTTTCTATTATGTTTTATTGTCTATTGTAAAGCGCTTTGTGACCTAGTCTGTGAAAGACGCTGTATAAATACATTTTACTTATGTATTTATAGTTACTTACATTGACAGATTTTTCACCTAGTTGGCTCAGGGATTCGAACCATTGACCTTTCAGTTACTGGCCCAACGCTCTTAGCCACCTGTTGCTATCTTACACATCCAATTAACGATACACAATGATTCCTTGACCTGCTCCTGTAGCTAGTTTCCTCTACTTGATTTAAACACACTTGCTAGGTGTAGATAATATGGTGTGGAGGAAAAAGAAGGCTGTTAAATTAGAAATGTCTGTGTATGCCATCCTGATACAGTACAAAATTCTAACAAATAACAACATGAACTAAGCTTTATGTGATCATTGAGTGTGAACCCAACTTTTTTTGTTTGTGTGTGTGTGTATATACATACATACATACATACATACATACATACATACATACATACATACATACATACATACATACATACAAATCGGACCGCGGCTGAATCTAGTTGATGGTCCCTGCTCTAACCCCTAACCAATCCCACTGGGCACAGACACCAGTTCCACATCTAGTTTTGATTTAAATTTGATTGAGTTGTCAACTAACGTCAAATTGAACATCAACAAAAAAACGATAATCTCATTCGATAAAAAAAAAAGAAGAAGACAAAAACAAATGCACTAAATTCCATCACATTGATGATCAGTTTTCTACGATGATTCAACGTCACCACATTGAAAATCTTGAGGTAGAAACAATCTATTATGCAGATAGACACAATAGACTGTAGCTCTAACTCACCCAGTAGGATAGCAAAGCCCATCCTGCACAGCACTGAGGAAGAGAGCAGCCAGTCTGCTACAATCACAGAATGAGGACCACCTGAGAGAGAGAAGAGAAGAGGAGAGGAGAGAAGCTACACACAACCAGCTCCGGGGAGGCGTTTCCCCTAGGTACAGATCTAGGATCCAAACTGACCCATGAGCAACTTCACCCTACAACCAAGCAGGGGTGCGCGCGAGCTCGCACACACACTATATGGTGTGTAACTTACCATGTGGGTTGACTATGAGTGGGAGTTTTACTCCCTCCTTCACGTCCTTTGGTTTCAGCAGGAGGGCGTCAAAGTCCAGACCAGCTACACAACAAGCATAATGTCAGACACACAGGAGAAGATTTACTGATGACTGACATCACTAGAGAAAAAAAGTCAAACTGTGTGAGAGTGGACGTTCTTACGGTATTGGCTGTTGTCCTGCTCTGGGGGCGGGGTGAAGTTGAGGATCTGCCAATCGATATCAGGCTGGGTCTGAGACTCCTCCAGCATGACCCAGTCCACCTCCTCACTGGAACCACCCGGTGGCAGGAAGCCCACCCTCTAGCCACAGGAAATGAGGTCATTAATAACAAAACAATAAGACAATGGGCATTAAGCAGACCTTACTATAAATTACTCATCCAAAACCAGACATTTCAATAATGTGTCTATTTTACTTCAAAGCATCGTAAAGTAATACATAAAGTATATTGACTATGTATATGTGTGGGTGGTCTACATTACCAGGCTGGGGGGGCAGTTAGGGGAAGACCAGCTGACCACCATCAGGTCTCTCTCTATGGTCAGCAATGACCAGCTGCCCACTGGAGACTCTGCAGGGAAACACCACAACAATGTTAGGATGTCAGTTAGAATGTTAGAACATCAACATTACTAGAGCTTTAGCACTCAGAACCAGTATTTGTCAGTGGCCTGAGTAGAGGGCAGAGGACGGTGTGACCCACTCACTTGATGTCAGAGAGGTGACGCTCCCTGTGGTCGTTTCCACCAACAGCAGATCCTATAGGAGACAAAACAGGTCAAGATGAATCGATAGTGGCAATGCATATGGCATAATTAGTTATATTAATTACCTATGATCAATGACTAGGGGTAGTTACCTTGCGGGTGCCCTGTGGACAGGAGACCAGGACGCGCTGGCTGTCAGCTGACCAGCACAGAGGAGACAGAGACGAGCTGTAGATCCCGGCAAAGCCATCTGGAATACACTAAAAGTTAGGATAAACAGCATACATTCGCAAACTTTAAAAGTGGCTGTAATTATATGAACATATTATCTGAATTCTACTTTATTTTATTTTTTTATAACAATTTCCTTACCGTCTCTGGGTCTCTTTACCACGTCCACCACCATGGAGGTCTTCTTGGTGTACCAGTCATACTACAAAACAACACACAGCCACCAACTCAACTTCAAATCATTTCTCTAATTGGGAGCAGATGGATGAGTCTCTCACTCTCTCACTATTCTCACTCTCACCATACAGAGCCTGCTACACTGCTGGTGAGGTCCGTAGACAGCACACTCTAGGTAGATGATCCTGCACTGGTCTGGGCTGAGCTTGGGGGAACACACAGCACTGGAGCCTGATGAAAGCTGCTCTATGAGAGGGAAACAAACACACTTATAGCAAATACTATGGTCATGTATAGCGCAGAGTGAAATACTATGGTCATGTATAGCGCAGAGTGAAATACTATGGTCATGTATAGCGCAGAGTGAAATACTATGGTCATGTATAGCGCAGAGTGAAATACTATGGTCATGTATAGCGCAGAGTGAAATACTATGGTCATGTATAGCGCAGAGTGAAATACTATGGTCATGTATAGCGCAGAGTGAAATACTATGGTCATGTATAGCGCAGAGTGAAATACTATGGCCATGTATAGCGCAGAGTGAAATACTATGGCCATGTATAGCGCAGAGTGAAATACTATGGCCATGTATAGCGCAGAGTGAAATACTATGGCCATGTATAGCGCAGAGTGAAATACTATGGCCATGTATAGCGCAGAGTGAAATACAATGGCCATGTATAGCGCAGAGTGAAATACATTGGCCATGTATAGCGTATAATTGTGTCACCCGAGTGAAATACACTTACCACACTGTCCCCCAGTCAGGTCAACATAGAACAAGGAGGACCTGAATTATACAACAAGAAACACAGGGAGAGAGTGAGAGGCCTTTACTGGATATAAGAGCTGCCACACATAACCCCCACTCTGATCTGAAGAATCACAGTGCTCACCTGCGGTTCGGCGAGTATTTGAGGCCCAGTCTGAAGGGCTCATGCCACCAGCCCACGAACACCACACCTGTGTCACCCGGAGCCCAAAACGCCTGGGGGACACAAGTTATAAACACTTGTACAGCACATGTATACATTGCAACACACACACACAAACATACCTGGGGACACAGAAATGGCACCCAACAACACGCACACGTACACACACACACGGTACTGACCTGGCCTGGCGAGATGTTATCCGGGACTCCC
>CM042399.1:31520058-31562558 GCA_023634145.1 Thymallus thymallus
GGCCCTGACAGTAAACCCCAAAAATACCAAAATAATGATTTTCCAGACAAATTCCAGATCCCACGGAATAAAACCAAAGTTCTCAATTGGTGCAAAACATATACAATACAACTATTTAGGTTTAAAAATAAGTTCGACTGGACACCTAAATAATGCAGTGAATGAACTGAGAGACAAAGCACGCAGGGCATTCTACGCCATTAAAAAACAAATC
This sequence comes from Thymallus thymallus, assembly GCA_023634145.1. Taxonomy (NCBI): domain Eukaryota; kingdom Metazoa; phylum Chordata; class Actinopteri; order Salmoniformes; family Salmonidae; genus Thymallus; species Thymallus thymallus. The sequence continues at coordinate 31,520,273 of CM042399.1, forward strand.
CAAATTGAAATACCTATTACAATTTGGCAAAAACTAATTAAATGTGTGATTGAACCAATCGCACTCTATGGCAGCGAGGTGTGGGGTCCACTTACAAAACAAGATTTTACCCACTGGGACAAACATCCCATTGAGACCTTGCACGCGGAACTTTGTAAGATTCTCCTGCATGTCCAGAAGAAAACTACAAACAATGCATGCAGGGCAGAATTAGGCCGATATCCACTAATATTAAAAACTCAAAAAAGAGCAATTAAGTTTTGGAAACACCTAAAACACAGTGACCCCCTCTCATATCATTACCAAGCCCTGCAATACCAAGAGTTGAGCAAAGATAAGAGTCCCTTCATCCAACTGTTCCGGGGGCTGAGTTCACAAACTTGTTCCACTAACACACTGAAGCCTCAGGACCAGAACATCCAATCAATAAGAATTAACCAAATTACAAAACATCTAAAACAAAACTACATTACCTATTGGAAAACACAAACACAAGCACAAAGCAAAATGCAGTGCTATTTGGCCCTAAATCGACAGTACACCATGGCAAACTATCTGACCATGGTGACTGATCAAAACCTCAGGAAAACCTTGACAAAGTACAGGCTCAGCGAGCACAGCCTTGCTATTGAGAAGGGTAGACACAGGAAAACCTGGCTCCCTGTAGAGGAAAGGCTGTGTAACCACTGCACCACAGCAGAACCAGAGACAGAGCTGCATTTCCTGACAGAATGTCAAAAATATAAAACTATCAGAGAGAGTCACTTCCCCAAATTTGAACAAGTAGTCCGGGGCTTTGAGGACCTCTCTGACATAGAAAGGCTGCCGATCCTTTTGGGGGAAGACATGGACAGCTGTGTGCTGGCAGCATGCTATGTTGCTGCCTGCCACAAGTTGAGGGACAGTGCCTGACATATTTAATGCATTTATTTTATTTTTTTCCTGTTGTTATTTGTTCTTTGATGTAATTATATTTAAAAAAAAATATATATATATATATATATATATATATATATGTGTGTATGTATGTATATATGTGTATATATATATGTATGTGCGTGTGTATATGTATGTATATATATATATAAAATAGAAGAAAAAAAAATATACAGTGGGGAGAACAAGTATTTGATACACTGACGATTTTGCAGGTTTTCCTACTTACAAAGCATATAGAGGTCTGTAATTTTTATCATAGGTACACTTCAACTGTGAGAGACGGAATCTAAAACAAAAATCCAGAAAATCACATTGTATGATTTTAAAATAATTAATTTGCATTTTATTGCATGACATAAGTATTTGATCACCTACCAACCAGTAAGAATTCCGTCTCTCACAGACCTGTTAGTTTTTCTTTAAGAAGCCCTCCTGTTCTCCACTCATTACCTGTCTTAACTGCACCTGTTTGAACTCATTACCTGTATAAAAGACACCTGTCCACACACTCAATCAAACAGACTCCAACCTCTCCACAATGGCCAAGGCCAGAGAGCTGTGTAAGGACATCAGGGATAAAATTGTAGACCTGCACAAGGCTGGGATGGGCTACAGGACAATAGGCAAGCAGCTTGGTGAGAAGGCAACAACTGTTGGTGCAATTATTAGAAAATGGAAGAAGTTCAAGATGACGGTCAATCTCCCTCAGTCTGGGGCACCATGCAAGATCTCACCTCGTGGGGCATCAATGATCATGAGGAAGGTGAGGGATCAGCCCAGAACTACACGGCAGGACCTGGTCAATGACCTGAAGAGAGCTGGGACCACAGTCTCAAAGAAAACCATTAGTAACACACTACGCCGTCATGGATTAAAATCCTGCAGCGCACGCAAGGTCCCCCTGCTCAAGCCAGCGCATGTCCAGGCCCGTCTGAAGTTTGCCAATGACCATCTGGATGATCCAGAGGAGGAATGGGAGAAGGTCATGTGGTTTGATGAGACAAAAATAGAGCTTTTTGGTCTAAACTCCACTCGCCGTGTTTGGAGGAAGAAGAAGGATGAGTACAACCCCAAAAACACCATCCCAACCGTGAAGCATGGAGGTGGAAACATCATTCTTTGGGGATGCTTTTCTGCAAAGGGGACAGGACGACTGCACCGTATTGAGGGGAGGATGGATGGGGCCATGTATCGCGGGATCTTGGCCAACAACCTCCTTCCCTCAGTAAGAGCATTGAAGATGGGTCGTGGTTTGGTCTTCCAGCATGACAACAACCCGAAACACACAGCCAGGGCAACTAAGGAGTGGCTCCGTAAGAAGCATCTCAAGGTCCTGGAGTGGCCTAGCCAGTCTCCAGACCTGAACCCAATAGAAAATCTTTGGAGGGAGCTGAAAGTCTGTATTGCCCAGCGACAGCCCCGAAACCTGAAGGATCTGTATGGAGGAGTGGGCCAAAATCCCTGCTGCAGTGTGTGCAAACCTGGTCAAGAACTACAGGAAACGTATGATCTCTGTAATTGCAAACAAAGGTTTCTGTACCAAATATTAAGTTCTGCTTTTCTGATGTATCAAATACTTATGTCATGCAATAAAATGCAAATGAATTACTTAAAAATCATACAATGTGATTTTCTGGATTTTTGTTTTAGATTCTGTCACTCACAGTTGAAGAGTACCTATGATAAAAATTACAGACTTCTACATGCTTTGTAAGTGGGAAAACCTGCAAAATCGGCAGTGTATCAAATACTTGTTCTCCCCACTGTATATAAATATATAGAAAAAAAATATATATTGTATGATACTTTGGCAATATGTACATTGTTGCGTCATGCCAATAAAGTGAATTGAATTGAAAGAGAAACAGACAGAAGAGAGAGAGAAACAGACAGAAAGAGAGAGAGAGAGAAACAGACAGAAAGAGAGAGAAACAGACAGAAAGAGAGAGAGAGACAGAAAGAGAGAGACAGACAGACAGAAAGAGAGAGACAGACAGAAAGAGAGAGACAGACAGACAGAAAGAGAGAGACAGACAGAAAGAGAGAGAGAGAAACAGACAGAAAAAGAGAGAAAGAAAGAGAAAGAAACAGACAGAAAAAGAGAGAAAGAAAGAGAGAGAAAGAGAGAAAGAAAGAGAGAAAGAAAGAGAGAGAGATAGAGAGAAACAGACAAACAGAAAGAGAGAGAGACAGAAAGAGAGAGAGAGAGACAGAGAGTGATAGAGAGAGAGAGACAGAAAGAGAGAGTGATAGAGAAAGAGTTTGCATTGTATGCAATAAAAATGAAATTATTCAAAATCAATCCCAATTAGAATTTGGACCAAAATATTTGACAGCGTAATCCTACCAATAGCTCTTTACGGAAGTGAGGTTTGGGGGCCACTCAATAAAATTGACTTTAAAATGTGGGACAAACATCCAAGAAGCCCTACATGCAGAATTCTGTCTGAAATTTCTACAAGTCCAAAGAAATACACCAACTAATGCATGTAGGGCAGAATTGGGCCGCTTTCCAGTGGCAATGAAAGTACAAAAAAGATCATTAACATTTTGGCTACACCTAAATTCAAGTCCAGATTCTAGTCTCCAATTTAAAGCACTTCAAACCCAAGAACTGAGCCCAAAAACGAGCCCTACCATTGAGCTGGTGTTGGACCTAACCAACCAAGCTGACACCAGCACTGCTTCAAAAGAAAGAATTAAAATAAACAAAATCATGAAGCAATGAAAGGACTCATATTTACAACATTGGAAAAACGAAACAAAATCCCAAAGCCGACTAAATTGCTATCTGTCTCTGAACAGAGAATATGAATTGGCTGATTATCTCTACTTTATCAGAGATACGAAGCAGAGACAGATCCTTAACAAGTACAGGCGGAGTGACCACCAATTGGCAATAGAAACCGGCAGACATAAAAAGACATGGCTACCCAAAGAGGAGCGTGTATGTGGTCACTGCATGATAGGGGAGGTAGAAACAGAGATGCACTTTCTCCTTTACTGTGATAAATATTCCTCACCAAGAGACTCATTATTCACAGAAATTACTACAGTTATTCCAAATTTTAACTTATTAAACCTAGAGGAAAAACAAAAAATACTCATGGGTGAAGGAGCAACAGCTCACCTTGCAGCCAAATATGTATTTGCCTGCCATAGCCTGAGGGACACTGAATAATAACATCTGCATAAGTAAGCAGTAACTTACTTATTATTAGTGTTACTGTTATTACTACTATTATTATTAGTGGTATTATTGTTATTAATATTATTTGTGATTATTATCCTAAATAGTAGTGGTAGTTAGTTATAGTTTCATTTTCCATGTTTAGCCTTTTATATTGATTATATTTCTACTTATATATATTGTATACATTGTTGCTTTGGTAATGTTTTTCATGCGAATAAAGCATCTTGAATTTTAATTTGAGAGAAAGAGAGAGACAGACACAGAGAGAGCAATAGAGAAAGATGGAGATAGAAAGATACACAGAGAGAGAGATACACACACAGAGAGAGATACACACACAGAGAGAGACAGAGAGAGAGAGAGAGAGAGAGAGAGAGACCCTCACCTCCAGAAACTGTTTGTCCTCTCCTTTGATGTTGCTCTCTCTCACCACCGCCTTCATGTCTCCTGATGGAGAGTCTTTACTCAGCAACCTGACACAGAGAAAACACACTAAATCAACCACACACACACACACACAGAACACACTCATGTGGCAAACTGTCAAATGTCAACATACTCTCCCTTGATCTCTGTGCAGTTTCCTGAGGGTCCAGAGTAGACCACTGACACGTCGTCGTGAAACACAATGTACTGCCGACAGAACTTGATATTCTCATTCCTCTCCAGATCTCGCTGACTCCATTCTAGGGGACACAGAATAAAGGCATAAAAACCCAAACACAGACCGACAAACAGAGAGAGAGAGAAACAGACAGGTCGACGGACAGACACACACACCTGTGTAGATGTTGCTGTATTTTCCTCCATACTGGGATGTTATGACTGGCCCTATGTCAGCTCGGGTCAGGGAGGGAAACCGGCTCAACTCCCGGTAGAGTTTGGAGATGTCTTCCGGATTAGTCATCACCTTTCCATACACAACAGATCAGGGATAAACACTGTCGCACAACCCTCATTGATGAGTTCATCTTTTACTGTTTGTCTCTCTTGACCATAGACTGAAACAATAGTGGCAGACTGGCTTGTTTACTAATTGCAATAGTCAGTGCAGCATGCAATTCCTGTCTCAGTACATAAGGAACAATGAAATCATTAACACTGACAGGCTTTGTGACAAACCAAGCTGTATGGTTATCTAGCTAAGTTAATTGACTACAGTTTCCAACGCCTTGTTCTACAAGGAATGTGACTGTAGGTCACTGGTTAGTAAGTTCATTAGCTATACAGTTGGCTAGCTAACTAGTTATTTTTAAAAGACCAGGCTCCTATCGCTCCATAGTGAAGAATAATATTATTCTAGCTATAAATTAATTGTTTGTTTAGTTGGACACGCTATATACAACATAGTTAGTGGCTTACGTGACTGACCAGGAAGTGCCTTTCTGCGCGTGACCATAAGACAGTTAGCAAAGCTAGCTAGCTAGCTAGACCAATGACTGCCTAATGATACACCAGAGAGGAGGATACGAAGTCATTATATCCAGTATCTCTGCCTACACTAAACTGGAAAATAAACAGTTAGCATTTCAAATTCACTACACTAGCAGGAAAAGAAAGATAGCGAACATAGGGTAGTTAACGTTGCTTAGCTAGTTTTATTAGCTAGCTAACTAAGGTATACACATTGCCATTAATAATGGGAAGTTGGACAAGTAGTAACTTTAGCTAGCTAGTTTGCGTTGTGTAAAAGCTCACATTAGATTTAAATAAATTGGAATTTAACACAGATGGCTAACTATCTAATAACTTACCTGTGACTCCATCGCCGCTCTGACTGATCAACAGCTCTGTTTGTCTAGTCTGTTTTTTTCCCTGTTTTGTTGGGTAGGGTACACCAGGGTTGCCATGTTAGTGTTTTTCCTGTCAAATTGGGTTAATTTCATACGTATGTTGCGGGTAACGGTGGTACGGGATAATTTGTGTCTAGCATTTCAAAGTGTGTTGCATTTTGGGCATACAAATTGTCCGACTTCCGCACATGAACGTAACCAAAGACGACGTAACCAACACTGGATACAAATCAATGTGATATTTGAAGTTCTCTCTCTGTCTATACATGTACACGTATATGATTTCAGTTTGTGAGTGTATGATATGGGTGTTGGAGACATGTTTATTTCGACATAAAAAAAACGTTTATAAACAATGGCAACACTGCCATCTGAGCTTTGCTGTTGGACGACCACATTAGTGTCCGACTTTCTACTATCGCAGATGCACCTCCACTGATTTAACTCCTCGACTTCCGTTTGCAGTTGGTTACTTCAGCCTTACCACTTAAACAAGCCCATTGAGACACACCTATCCACACAATGACCACTCAAAAGCCGCCCAAAAAGCCAGAAAGCTAGCCCAATTTTTTTTTCACAGCAAGAGAGGAGTTTCCATATATATATACAATAAACCCTTTTAACCTTTATTTAACTAGTCAAGTCAGTTAAGAACACATTCTTATTTACAATGACAGCCTACCCTGGCCAAACCTGGATGACACTGGGCCAATTGTGCACCACCCTATGGGACTCCCAATCACATCCAGATGTGATACAGCCTGGATTTGAACCAGGGACTGTAGTGACACCTCCTGCACTTAGTGCCTTAGACGACTGCACCACTCAGGAGCCCAAGTTCTTAAGCACAACACAACATGGAGTGCCAGGATACAGACATGGTATATTGGCCATATATATATTTTTAACCTTTATTTAACTAGGCAAGTCAGTTAAGAACAAATTCTTATTTACAATGACGGCCTACACTGGTCAAACTCAGAGGATGCTGGGCCAATTGTGCACTGCCCTATGGGACTCCCAATCACGGCCAGTTGTGATACAGTCTGGATTCGAACCAGGTTGTCTGTAGTAACGCCTCTAGCACTGAGATGCAGTGTCTTTGACCACTACGTCACTTGGATCCATATACCACAAACCCCTGGGGTGCCTTATTGCTATTATAAACTGGTTACCAACTTAATTACAACAGTAAAAAGTAATGTTTTGTCATACCAGTGGTATATGGTCTGATATACCACTGCTTCCAGCCAATCAGCATTCAGCGCTTGAACCAGGTTTATAATTGTAATTAAATCCCCTTTGTGCATGTGCATAACTTTAGATAAATCCGACAGGAGAGTTTGAGTAATTACATTTTGACAGAGGATCTCGAAATCATTTAGGTCTAGATCTAATTTAATATAGTCTACAATAGCTTAGACAAGATGTGGGCAAGATGTAAACTGACGATTTAGCAGCTTGCTTAGTTCAAATTAACAGACTCATTTATTCAACATGAATAGCGAGGCGATTTCGCAATAAAAGTTGTTTGTGTTTCCTAATAGCATGCTGGAATAGGCTACTAAGGATGCGGTCATAATTTCAATCATTGAATTAAATATGAATAATATGTATATGAACTGAATATGCTCGTCAACAACAGCCAGTGTTTTTAGTTTTTGTTGTTTGTTTTACAAGTAGCCTAATACTGTTACCGTCAATCTAATACGTTCATAATAACACAAGGCTACAAAAACAAACTGAAGTTATAGGTTATTTATTCAATAAATCTGCCAGCTCCAGGTAGGCTACACAAGTGGCACAAATTTATTTGTAATGACTCCAGTGATATCGTTATTTCAAAATATTTATTGTATCAAATGGTAGCCTACAATGGCATATACATGAATAGGCTACTTTATGGCCAACAGAGGCAACTGTATAATTCTCCACATTTAGCCTAATGTCAGTTTCATTGAGGACTTTTCCCCATAAAAATAACCACGTGAGGGAGTTCCGTAACTTCCATTTCAAATTTCAACTCAGGCAGGGCTCGAGACCCAAGAACTGAGCATGCTCAAAGCACTTCGCTTAATAACGTTCTTTAAGCAGTCAACATTAGAATGCAGTTTCAACCACCTCCGACCGGATTTATGTAATGCGCTCTAGTGTGCCATGCATTTATGAAATCTAGTGTGCCATGCTTTATGAAAGCACTCAGGGCCGGCCCTGGATGTTCTGTCGCCCTATGCGGACAACGTTTTTACTTTAACCCCTGCATCAGAGAATTACAATGTTGCTATCACTATGCAGCCAACTACCTATAGTAGGAAACCGAGTTTCTTGTTAATAATATGCCACCTGTTATCACACATGACACAATCCCATAATTGTTACAATTACAATAAAAATAACACATATTTTAATATTCCTGTAGAACTGTAAAAAAAAAGAGTGAGATCATTAGAAACAAGTGCTTTCATAAATGCATGGCAGGCCTCCTTGGAGCAGTGTAAAATAAGCTTTATGTCAATGACCCAGCCTTAACAAATTGTGTTTATTTATATATAGAATTTCATTGTCCAACATCAGTTTCAGCATTTATTTATTTTGTCTGCCTAGAGTGGCCTCTTTCCTCTGCTGTGGTGCTGCATTGCAGTCAGTGATGGTTTCTCTCTGTAGCTGTCCATGGTCCTGAAATCAAATCATCTGAGAGAGAGAAAGAGTGAGAATGTGAGATTAGGATATAGTCTATTTAAATAAATAAAAATGCTGCCCCATATTCAAGTGCCGTCATAGGCGGCTGCATAATCTTAACTAATGGGAGGGCCGGCCCTGAAAGGACTTTGTTACAGTTCTACAGGAATATTAAAATATATGTTAAATAAAAGTGTTATTTTTATTGTAACAATTATGGGATCGTGCCATGTGTGATAACAGGTGGCATATTATTAATAAGAAACTTGGTTTCCTACTATAGGTACAGTTGAAGTCGGAAGTTTACATGCACCTTACCCAAATACATTTACACTCAGTTTCACAATTCCTGACATTTAATCCTAGTAAAAATTCCCTGTCTTAGGTCAGTTAGGATCACAAATGTATTTTAAGAATGTGAAATGTCAGATTAATAGTAGAGAGAATGTTTTATTTCAGCTTTTATTTATTTCATCACATTCCCAGTGGGTCAGAAGTTTACATACACTCAATTAGTATTTGGTAGCATTGCCTTTAAATTGTTAAATTGGGTGAAATGTTTTGGGTAGCCTTCCACAAGCTTCCCACAATAAATTGGGTGGATTTTGGCCCATTCCTCCTGAAAGAACTGGTGTAACTGAGTCAGGTTTGTGGGCCTCCTTGCTCGCACATGCTTTTTCAGTTCTGCCCACAAGTTTTCTAAAGGATTGAGGTCAGGGCTTGGTGATGGCCACACCAATACCTTGACTTTGTTGTCCTTAAGCCATTTTGGCACAACTTTGGAAGTATGCTTGGGATTATTTTCCATTTGGAAGACCCAATTGCGACCAAGCTTTAACTTCCTGACTGATGTGTTGAGATGTTGCTTCAATATATCCACATAAATTTCCTTCCTCATGATGCCATCTATTTTGTGAAGTGCACCAGTCCCTTCTGCAACAAAGCACCCCCACAACATGATGCTGCCACCCCCGTGCTTCATGGTTGGGATGGTATTCTTCAGCTTGCAAGCCTCCCCCTTTTTCTTCCAAACATAACGATGGTAATTATGGCCAAACAGTTCTATTTTTGTTTCATCAGACCAGAGGACATTTCTCCAAAAAGTATGATTTTTGTCCCCATGTGCAGTTGCAAACCATAGTCTCGCTTTTTTATGGCGGTTTTGGAGCAGTGGCGGCTTCCTTGCTGAGTGGCCTTTCAGTTTATGTCGACATAGGACTTGTTTTACTGTGGATGTAGATACTTTTGCACCTGTTTCCTCCAGCATCTTCACAAGGTCCTTTGCTGTTGTTCTGGGATTGATTTGCACTTTTCGTTCATCTCTAGGAGACAGAACGCGTCTCCTTCCTGAGTGGTATGACGGCTACATGGTCCCATGGTGTTTATACTTGCGTACTATTGTTTGTACAGATGAACGTGGTACCTTCAGGCATTTGGAAAGGTAGGCCTTGAAATACATCCACAGGTACACCTCAAATTGACTCAAATGATGTCAATTAGCCTATCAGAAGATTCTAAAGCCATGACAAAATATTCTGGAATTTTCAGAGCTGTTTAAAGGCACAGTCAACTTAGTGTATGTAAATTCTGACCCACTGGAATTGTGATATAGGGAATTATTGTCACGGTTAGTGGTACGGGAACGAGGCGCAGAGCGAGAGGTCCGTGCAAACATAGTTCATTACACTCAAAAATGATAACAACAAACGCACGAAACAGAGACAACACCGTGAACTGGTGTCGCGTAATACATCGAAAATTCAAATGATCCACAATGCAGGTGGACCCTATGTGAACATAAATAGAATCCCCAATTAGAGACAACTCAAGACAGCTGCCTCTAATTTGGGATTGACCAAAACCAAAACCAAACTCCCTGTATATTTGTCAGGTCCTGACTGTGCCCATACTACTCCGTCTAGAGGAAGTCAGAGACCTGGCCTCAGTCAGGCCCTTACAATTAATTATAAGTGAAAGAATCTGTCTGTAAACAATTGTTGGAAGAATTACTTGTGTCATTCACAAAGTAGATGTCCTAACAGACCTGCCAAAACTATAGTTTGTTAACATGAAATCTGTGGAGTGGTTGAAAAATGAGTTTTAATGACTTCGACCTAAGTGTATGTAAACTTCCGACTTCAACTGTAGTTGGCATTATAGTGATAGCAACAATGTAACTCTCTGATGTAGGGGTTAAAGTAAAAACGTAACATCCTGAGGTTTGGAAATAGATGTCTCCATAATAACAATCTAAATAGCCTACCTACAACTGGTAAAAAAAAAAAAAAAACAGTTGTCACAAAGTTCGCGCATGCTGCTCGCTCTACTCTCGCTCACGTGACTCCAATAACTGTAGTGCTCTCTCAACACACACACACTCCTCCGGTCCTCACCACCTCTCACTCAGCAACACAGTGAAATATTTTTTATGGAAATGCCATGGCGGCCACGGTGTCACTTACAAATAGTCAAAAAACCTGCAACCAATACATTTTCACCCGCGACGTCGTTATCAAAGTAGAAAAAAAGTTAGGAGCTAGTTTTTTGGCCATGTTCGTTGGTTTTGAGTTTTCAGAAATGGTGTCCGAACTGGCAACCCTGGGGTACAGCCACACTAGCACGTAACCCTCTGCTGGTTAAAATAAGTAGGTACCTGGGCCCAGATTCACAAAACAAAAAAATATGAAAAAAATAATAAGTTCATAATATAGTTTGTGAGTGCAATTCCACAACAATGTCTTAAGATTTAAGGATTTTCCTACAAACTTCTCAAATATCTTGTTAGAATATTCTAAAGATGTTTGTTGCTAGGCAACAGGGAATCATGTTAGCGTATTTCCGACTTAAATTACTGTTCAAAAACATGTTCTTGGGTTTAAAAGAATCAATACTGAAGCTTTCAGATGAAGTTTGTGAGTGAATTAAACATGTTCAATTGCTTTCATTAGCTTATTCTCTCACGGCCCTGAGTTTAAGACAAGGGTTTAGCTATAGACCATCATTGTAAATAAGAATTTGTTATTAACTGACTTGCCTAGTTAAATAAAATAAATACATTCTTGGAATTAAGAACAAATCCAAAAACGTTATTTTCAAGAATCGAATTTCTTCTTAACTTTTTGCTTAAGGAGAAACATAAGAAATAGCGCAATAACATTTCCAATAACCTTTTTGAGGAATAGCAACTTTGCTTAACTTTCTTCATAAGTCTGTAGTTAAGGGAAAGAATGGCAGTTAAGAAGAAATGTCTTCTTAAGAAGGTTTTGTGAATCTTGGCACTGAACCTTACTAGTGCATACTTTGAATTACAGCATTTTAACAGCCACAAAACAACATCAGGTTCACTTTTTTTCAAGTGAGAAGTAGATACAAACAAAAAATTCCATAATGTCACAATCATTTCACTTACACACCCTGGGTTTAGTTGTGATTGTGGTGTTAGTCAGCTGAGTGTTCTGACTGTGGGTAGGTGGGGTCACACAACAAGCCAAGATGGCCGATTTTGAGGAGCCGCTATCAGAAGAAGAGAAGGTAACGATATTATGATTTTATTCACGTTACTCTATTATGCTATTCTTAAGTTACTGTATGTCACCGGTTGTTGAATGGTCAACGATATATGAATAATATATTTGAGAGTTTCTGGCGTTAGCGCTGTTTCAGTAAAGAGACGATTCACTTGTGTGGCTAACTAACTATGCTAACTAGCTAGTGCTAACGTTAGCCTGAACCTCACTGGCCAACTTTTACTGGCTAGAATGTGTAACTATTAGTAGTTATCTAGCTATGTGCACGAATCAAGTTCCAGTGTGTTTAATGGAAAGCCATGATCCTACTATTTGGATATGGTTAGATCTATTGGGCCAATCAGGAAGTAGCTAACGCTTCGAACACACCGATAGTGTCATTGCGCAAAATAGTATGCAGCATCATCTAGATATGTGTGCAACAAAAGTTAAATATTCACCCTCTGCTACCATTTCTGTTAACGCATACAGTTTGCCACATACGTTCGATAAATCCAACGTATGCACCAGACAGAACGTACTGCCTCTGCAACGCAATGCTGCAAGGCAAACGCAGCGTTCCATTGTAAATGAATGTACTTCTGGGGCCTCATTTATAAAACGGATTTACGATCAATTTTGATCTTAAGTATGACATACGCAGAGAACCACGTATAAGTAGTTATTTATAAAACCTTACTTTGACATGGAAATTATCTTATCTCTATGCAAAGTCTAGACATAAGTGATTTTCCTGCTGGTTATGTCGGGGTATTGAAGCCTGTGGTGAACTTTGCATCAGCTTTATGAACAATTTGTTAGGAATTATCTATTAAAAAGGTGTGAGGAATTAATTTCCAGATACAAGGTGTTTTTGAATTAAAAACAGGATGCAATGTTTTATAAATAGTGTGTAAAATTTGAAAAAAGTAACCATGGCTGTTCTTGCATTATTGGAAGACATTGAAAACCGTGCTTTTAGAAGGGAGAGAGTTTTCCGAGACCGGAATGACTTCTTTGCGCGTGATGATCCATGCCTTATAAATCGCTATCATCTCCCAAGAAATGTTCTGTTAGATTCGTGCACGGATTTAGCCCCTAATCTGGAAAGGAAGACACGCTGTAATCATGACATACCCGTATCTGTCCAAGTACTGTCCACTCTGGGATTCCTCGCTACTGGGACATTCCGGAGGGAAATGAGTGGCAGGTTGGGTATATCACAGCCATCATTCAGCCGCATCCTGCCACAAGTGATCTCGTCTTCCAAAAAGTTAGGTTTTCTCTTTAGGTCCATGGCTATTCCTGACTAAACCCTCATTTGTGCTAGCATTCTATAAGGGGAAATCGCTGATTGTAAGACACGTTCAGGTGCAGTTAATTTGAGATTTATAGATCACAGGTGTGTAAGTTACAAATGGCCTTCTTAGAACCTGTTTTTTCATGCTCAGTATCTTTTATGAATCGAATGTAATCACACAGTCGGAAATAATCTTACGACTAATTTCAAGTATAAATCTAATAACATTTTTTTTTATAAATGAGGCCCCAGGTGTACCAAAACGCAATGGCACAGTCAGTGTTTTCGAAGCGTTAGGCAAAATAAAACATTGATACCATTTCCAGCAGCAGGGCAGTGCTAGGTAGCTACCTACATCAGACGTTTTCTAGGTCAAACGGATATAGTTACAACTCAAATGCTTCTGCTAGCTATAGTACACACATCCAATACGTTTGTGTAGACCCCACAGTAGTGGTGCAAGTGCTTAACTGGAGTACAGTGCTATGGCCCTGTCCAGAACCCCCAACCCTCTAGGCCTAATTTATGTTTTACTGCACCTATCCAGTGTGTGAGACAATAAAACAAATATATTTTCTGTCCACCTTGTCCTCAGAAATTATAGTCACTATATCAGATCTAGTGTCTAGTTGTTGTTTCTGTACAGGGAGGAAATGGGGGTATGCTCTGTGTGGAATGCAGCTCAGGTTACAGTCATGAGAATCTGTAAAGACTGGTAGTTTCCATAGAAACTGGATAAACAGCAATCTCTTGAGGCCATGCAACTGCAGCTGTTGGGTCAAAATCAGTGGCTGTACCTGACACTGGTTTATAATGACCAGGTTTTGTGATTAATCTGTTTAGTAATGAACTTAGACTACCTAATGCTATTTTCCAGTGTGTTGTCCATTAGCCTAAAGTATCAGTTTACGCCACTCTCATAATCTCCTCAAGCAGGCTTCTCAGTGAACATCATAGACAGGACACAGTCTGAATTGCTCTATGGTTTACTGGGTTTAAAAACGAGAACTGTTCCTAGCTCAATGCTATTTCCCCCCACTCTGCCTGATCTAATCTAGAACATTTCTAAATTAAATTGATGTAGGCCTAGTAGGATACTGATTTGTCCTCTCTCCACAGGTCCGCATAGCGGCTAACTTCGTCACCCATGCACCCCCTGGAGAGTTCAACGAAGTTTTCAACGGTGAGGTTTTGTTTTCCGCTAAAAAGAACAGAGAATAGCCTACTATTACATTGTTGTTTAGATGGTGCCATGTAGTTTGTGATTTTAAGGGTTTCCTGACTGAAGGTGAATGTGTATTTTGCTGACTGACTAGTTGTTGATGTATTATAAGATAGTGGACCCATGGCTTAGAGGGTTGCAGGAAGGAAGGCAGGCAGGCAGGCAGGCAGGCAGGCAGGCAGGCAGGCAGGCAGGCAGACAGACAGCTTCTTCAAGTGCAAGATGTTTGTTCGCAGGTGAAGAGTGCAAGGTCAAGTTAGGGCAGGAGTCCATATATACAGGTGAATAGATCCTAAGATGTAGGACAATGACAAAATAAATTATATTTACAAAAGTTGACTTTAACAGCTAAAAAGTCTTAGCTGGCATAACTCTCACAAGCTATGTTTTGTGTTTACAGACAAGTTGATGTTGATGTATGCTTTGCGTTACAGACGTGCGGCTTCTCCTCAACAATGACAACCTGCTCAGGGAGGGAGCGGCTCAGTGAGTAGTACCCTATCACCATGTGATGTCAACATTTAGAAACAACCACACGTCATTACTTATCATTAGTCCTCATTATTGGTGTAATAATCTGCAAGGATCCTATGTTCTGTTTAATTCTCTGCATGATTCATTATGTGTTCTCTCTCTCCCCAGTGCTTTTGCTCAGTACAACATGGATCAGTTCACCCCTGCCAAACTTGAGGGCTGTGATGAACAAGTAAGAGGGATATAAGACTGAGTTAATCTAGAGCCTTAGTCTGATGATCACACTATATTTACTGCTATTATCAAATTAAGTCTGTTTACTACAGTTTACTTGTAAACAAACAGTGTGTCAATAACAACAGTTAACAATCCTCTCCCCTCCCTCTCTCTCTCCCTTCCCCTTCCCTCTCCAGGTCCTGATTACAGAGCATGGGGACCTGGGTCAGGGGCGGTTCTTGGACCCTCGGAACCGGGTGTCGTTCCGCTTCGACCACCTGAGGAAGGAGGTGAGCGATGTGCAGCAGTACGACGGAGACAGCTCCCTGAGAGGTTGGAGAGAGGCCTGCGACACCGTGCTCAGCGCCTACGTTAAAGAGCACTACCCCAGCGGAGTCTGCACGGTAACCCCCCCCCCCCTCCACACACACATTCATAACCTCGTCACTCACTCAGCGCATACGTCAGAATACTACCTTCTGTCTGAAACTAAACACACTAGCATCAAAGAACAGAAACAAAATGGTGCTGCTAACCCCGTTAACCCTGACCCTTGTGATATCGCCACTGTATGTTGTTACTTCAAGCCACTAATCTGCCTTTAGACTAATCAGGAAATCCCTATTCTCTGCAGGTATATGGGAAAACAGTTGATGGCCAGCAAACCATCATCGCCTGCATTGAGGGACACCAGTTTCAACCCAAAAACTTCTGGTACAGTCCCAACTGCATCATTATACATTGGTCTTTACAAGTTCTGAATGTTATGTGACTTGAAATCTCTTTCACACATACTTCTTCTGCCCTTTATCTCTCAGGAATGGGCGCTGTAGGTCAGAGTGGAAGTTCACCATTGGTCAGTCTACTGCTCATGTAGTGGGGGTGCTGAAGATACAGGTGGGCAATCCTGATATTTACTACAGAAACAAATGCTGAATGCTGAATAATAATTAAACAACCAACAATGTAGCTCTCTCTATCTCTCTCCTCTCTAGGTGCACTACTATGAAGATGGTAATGTGCAGTTGGTCAGCCATAAGGAAGTGGAGGAGTCTATAACAGTGACTGTGAGTGGACATAACATCCATTCTATTCAGCAATAGCCAATTAGAATCCATTTTGCTTCAGTGTCTTCACTCTATTCCTTTAACATAAACATGAGAAGGAAGCAAACTGTCAAAATAACAACTTCTGCCATTATGTTGTATAACCGGTATACTGAACAGGTTAGGTCCGTTCAGTTTATGGTCAATTACCTGTGGGAGAAAGGTGACACTTTTTCTAAAATAATTTGTCAACAGAATGAGAGCCAGACTGCCAAGGAGTTTGTGGATATCATTGAGAATGCTGAAAATGATTACCAGGTAATTTACCTCACCTTTTTCTTTTTTCAAAGGACATGTGTGTTCTGTTCTTTATGGCTGTCTATTCTTCTCTTGTAAAATATCCTCCCCCTCCACCTGTTTCTCCTCCCCTCCCTGTAGACGGCGATCAGTGAGAACTACCAAACTATGTCTGACACCACCTTCAAGGCCCTGCGCCGCCAGCTGCCCGTCACGCGCACCAAGATCGACTGGAACAAGATCCTCAGCTACAAGATTGGCAAGGAGATGCAAAGCGCATAGAGGAGCAGAGACTCACACTGCTGGGCTGGCAACACACACACACACACACACACACACACACACACACGTACGCAAGGACTAACCAAAGTAGCCGCAGACTACTATATATATAGTAGTCTGGGGCAAAGCAAATAAAAAATAAACAAACCAAGCTGCAGTCTGTTGGGCACAGCTCTCTTGTTTAAAGAAGCTTTGGTTTAGGAGACATTAAGGACATTAAGTGTCTGAGTTCCTGGAAGGAAGTTCGTCTGCTAAAGGGGTGCTGAGTTTCGTGTTGTGACACTCTTGAACAACTGCACCAAGACCCCAGGTTGAATGATTTGACAGGGCATCCTCCCTTCTGTCCTTGATGTAGGAAGCACTCCTTATTCTTATCCAGTCACATACAGATCAGTAATTACCTTAAGGAAGGAAGCGTTGTAAAATAATTTAAACACTGCAATTAAGCACACCAAGCAGGGGAAGTGTTCCAATGGATGTTAATTTCAGCACCATTTCACCTCTAAACAGTACTGGTCCTCGATATAGTCAGGTTTGAGGGAACTGTTTACATGTTTTCTGCTGTACTCTTCCACTTCCTGTTGTATGTGTCCTCTGCTTGAGCCAACGAAGGATACCATGGCTGAAAGACTGTATCATAACCACCTGTTTCTGAATCATATCTCTTCTGTCTTACCTTGGCAACAACACAACCATTGCTGTATCCTTTCTCTTGTTGAAGAAAAGCCGTACCCAATATTTGTTTGCCAAAATCTCTTTCCTATGCTAAAGAACTCCATACATGCAATGTTCCCCTTTCTCCGATGTATACACGCATATCTATATTTTGCTATGTAGGTTTTTATTGAATTGAATCTTAGGCTCAGCCCATCTGTAATATTCACACCTGTGTTTAGGTACCTAAACTATACACAGCCATTTCAGTACTTAATTTAAACCAGGGGCTTGTTCAGGAGGGTACAATGTTAGAAATGTGTTGTGTAGGACAGACACACTTCTCTGTCATGCTGAATAAAGACTTGTGTGCTCTATACTGTAAATATCTATCTGCAAACTGTGCTCCCCACCGAACACACCCCTGTTCATCCACAACACACACCTACTCAATATTACCATAGGCTGACTCGAGACCAGTTATTCTGTGCTGTGTTTAACCTTCACACTGACTACCGCTGCACTCAGATCAGATGCAATGTTCAGGACTGTACTATCCCATTCTGTTGTACAAATAAAATAATTGATCATCTTGGCCTGGTTGTTGTTTTCTTCAGGCATTGTATTGCTGTATCCATCACTTTGTACGAAGTCAGACATCAGTCCAGCATCAGTGGGAGCTGTCATAGACTGGTCTCTACCTCAATTCCAGCTGTATTGGAGGTCTTCCTTTTTCTCAAATGAGCTTAGAGAAGGAAACGAATCAATGTGAGATGAATAGAGTCTTCACTTATTTACAGAAGACTGGTGGTTTTGGGGCAGAATGCTATCAGAAATCAGGCTATTAGACTGAAGAAATTGATGCTTGGTTGGGATGTTTATTTTGAAATTAAAAATCATTATATGCATAGTTCAGTTGTGAAACAATACATAAGGAAAATACTTGAGTACATTTAGAAGACAGAAATGTTGAGAAATAGTTTGGGTTAGGGAACTTCCGGAAGACAGCAAGAGATTAAAGCTTTCTTATCATTTTGCCCTGCTTTGTTAATATCATCTTATAAAACATACTTAAATACCAGGAATATAAGACCTATGGGACCAACAAAAGTGACAAGACGTTGTTAGGTTCAGGTTATGTAACAGTAGTCATTCCCACTTCCCACTTGTTCCCATTTTGACAAGGTGTAAAAATAGATTTAGGGTTAGGTCTACTCAGTTACAAAAAGAATGCTATAGTGGTACAGATCTGACACCTAGCTAGTCCCCTTTATATCAACAAAGTGTGAGTTCACCAAAAGGTCTGGGATGACTTAAAAGGTTTAAAACCAGCCTTTCACTATAGGCTATAAACACAAGGATAGACGGTTCAAACTCAATTCCATGTAAACAATATTAGCCTACAAGACGCTGGTCATGAATTTGGTCCCTTTTAGAAAAAACAAGTAATTGTCCCTGAATAAAGAAGTTGCATATATTTAAGTGTCACCCTTTTTTTCTATCCCAGTGTAAGGTATGTCTTAGGGAAGGCCCAGTGTAAGGTATGTCTTAGGGAAGGCCCAGTGTAAGGTATGTCTTAGGGAAGGCCCAGTGTAAGGTATGTCTTAGGGAAGGCCCAGTGTAAGGTATGTCTTAGGGAAGGCCCAGTGTAAGGTATGTCTTAGGGAAGGCCCAGTGTAAGGTATGTCTTAGGGAAGGCCCAGTGTAAGGTATGTCTTAGGGAAGGCCCAGTGTAAGGTATGTCTTAGGGAAGGCCCAGTGTAAGGTATGTCTTAGGGAAGGCCCAGTGTAAGGTATGTCTTAGGGAAGGCCCAGTGTAAGGTATGTCTTAGGGAAGGCCCAGTGTAAGGTATGTCTTAGGGAAGGCCCAGTGTAAGGTATGTCTTAGGGAAGGCCCAGTGTAAGGTATGTCTTAGGGAAGGCCCAGTGTAAGGTATGTCTTAGGGAAGGTCCAGCGTAAGGTATGTCTTAGGGAAGGCCCAGCGTAAGGTATGTCTTAGGGAAGGCCCAGTGTAAGGTATGTCTTAGGGAAGGTCCAGCGTAAGGTATGTCTTAGGGAAGGCCCAGTGTAAGGTATGTCTTAGGGAAGGCCCAGTGTAAGGTATGTCTTAGGGAAGGCCCAGCGTAAGGTATGTCTTAGGGAAGGCCCAGTGTAAGGTATGTCTTAGGGAAGGCCCAGTGTAAGGTATGTCTTAGGGAAGGCCCAGCGTAAGGTATGTCTTAGGGAAGGCCCAGTGTAAGGTATGTCTTAGGGAAGGCCCAGTGTAAGGTATGTCTGAGGGAATGCCCAGTGTAAGGTATGTCTTAGGGAAGGCCCAGTGTAAGGTATGTCTTAGGGAAGGCCCAGTGTAAGGTATGGCGTAAGGAAGGCTTCATTTTCCCTTGTGAAACATCCAGTGTATTCACTATTCTAGTGTATGTAGTAGACAACACTTAGATATGACTAGACATAATGGGGTGTCATTCAGAGAGTTTCCAATTATTCTTTTGAATGATTTGTATTATTTACAACATTGTGCTTTAGTAAACTATGTTCTGAATTCCATCTTGTACAAACTAAAATGAAAGTCATGCTAATTTTCAGTGCAGGTACTGCTTGATATGGTGATAAACTACAGTACAGACTAGGCAAGGGAATGTCAGATGGAAGCATACATCTATTAAAGTAGTGTTATGATACATGTGCAATCAACAGATTCCATTTGTATCCTCTTGCCATGTAAAAACTCTATGCAGCCTTTGTATTGCTTCATTGGACGAGACTGCAGAGTGGGCGGAGATGTCTTATTTTATCTCACTCAGTTAATGTCCTAGAATATCTAAATGCATAATTAATAAGATCACTTTTAAACATAACTATGAAATACAAGAAACTAGGTATAAAGATATATTACTAATCAAACGCATAAAAAACTCTCCAGAAATTCCAAATAAAATCATTCTTATAAATCCAATAAAACCCAGTATATTCTAGATTACATTTTAACTAGACAGTGTTTCAGACAGTTTGCTAGGTAGTGTTTGAGCTTTCATTTGATACTAAGCAGCTAATTTATGTGGGCCTACAGAGTTTGTATAAGTAGTGGTAGGTAGACAGTTGCAGAGCAGTTTCTGCCTGCTGGAGGACATCCAGGAGATTAAGGCCAGGATTCAATCCAGACAGAGGTAGACCCACATTAAATCGCTTGACATGTTAAGGTAATCAAAGATGGTGGATAATGAAGATGTCACAAAAAGGCAGTTTACCATTGGAAAAAATTGTCAAAGTTCCTGTCTGTGTAAATGGGCGTTCCCTCTCCTGTGTGAGCATGCTTTCCTGTGTAATCTCACACGGGAAAGCATGCTCAAAGATGGTCACGTGATAGAGGAAACGGCCACTTACACAGACAGGAGTTTTTTTCAATGCAAAACTACCCAATAACAGCTGGATAAGGTCTACTTATGGCCCGCTCAACCCACACTGACCCGTCCAATAACAGCTGGCTCTGGTCTACTTATCGCCCGCTCAACCCACACTGACCCGACCAGAAAAAATGAGCCTCGCTTTCTTTACTGTCTCTTAGGTCATTTCCGATTGAGCCAACATCCGCATGGTTTACCTTGAACGCGATCTCTTCGAACCAAGGAAACATTGCCTTTAAAAGCTGCATTGTTGACTAGAGCGCTCGGATTGAATCCCGGGCTTAAATGTGAGTGAGCAAGTGCAAATGGGAGAGAGCAACTAGCGTACTGTATCTGGAATGAAGGAGGCCTTAAGCTGCTAGCTGCTGGAGGAGAGCACTGGCTCATTGGGGAATAAGACAAAGCTGATCACAGATACTGATCTGTTTTATGTTTTCTCCCTAATGGTTAAAGATGGGAAGGATTTGGGAAGGCTATGCTGATCCTAGATCAGCTTCTAGCTGCTGAGGCCCTTAGCTGTTAGCTACCGGAGGAGAGCAGCAGGTCTGGCTCCTTAGCCTCTTCCTGCCCACTGCTGCTTAGCCCACAGCCCCCCGTCAGCTCTGGAAAGAGGCTAGCCCTGGCTTGGGGGTCGGGGGAGCCTGGAGCAGGGCTCATACCCGGTTTCTTAGGAACGGGGGGCGGGTGGCACCTCTCGGACCGAGGGGTGAGGGGCGAGCGTATACCTGGGGACAGGGGTCCTCCAGGCGAGGTTTTCCCACCGGGAGGAGAGGCTGCCAGGCTCCGGTAGTCAGTCCCAAATGGAGAGCTGTTCAGTGGGGGGAGCTTGGCCCCTGCCTGCTGGCTGGTGAAACGGGACAGGACCTGGGTGACGGTGTTCCGGGCTAGCTGCTTGGCCGTGCTGTTCTCTGAGAGTGGAGGGATGGGGGTGGTGGTAGGGGACAGGTCCCGGGGGGAGAGGGGAGCTGTGCTACCCTGCTGGATCTGCTCCTGCTCAGCTTGAACCTGGAACTTGTGCCTGGCGGCGTGAAAGCGCTGGTTGACTCCAGCCTGGTAGGAGGATGTGTGGAAGCCACCGGGGCTGACCAGGCGCTTAGCCAGCGTGGGGGAGGAGATGGGGGAGGAGGAGAGGGAGGAGGAGGCCGTGCTGGAGGGGGAGACGTTGGGGTGAGGGTGAGGGTGGGAGTGGGGGTGGGGAGGGTGAGGGTGGAGAGGGGAGTGAAGACTCGCTAAGGACTCGCTCTCTACCTCACCGTTCTCCACAGCCCGGCCGTCCTGAGGTGGGTCAGTGTCCCGCAGAGGGTTAGGGTGATGCCCATTGACCTTTGAGACAGGGGTCACTTTAGGGGCGACGCTTGCCTTCCCATCAGGCTCTGTCTGGTTTGAGGTGGACACCACCGCCGCCGCAGCCGCTGACGGCACCGAGGTGGACAGCGGCTGCTGCTGGGACAGAGTTTCTTCTGCCTGTTTCACCTCCTTCGCCGTAGTCTCCTGCGCCTCCCTCACCATTCCTTCCTCTCCTCTTGCCTCCAACCTCCTCCTCAGCTCCTCCACCTCTCTCTCCAGCTCCTTGCTCCTCTCCTCCTCTCGTCTGATCCTGGCTCTTAACTGTTCCCTCTCTGTGTCAAAGTCAGCCAGCTGGCTTTCTGCTCTGGCCTCTAGCTGAGCTGCTCTGCCCTTCTCCGCCTCCAGGGCCCCCCTCAGACTCTCTGCGGTACAGCTCTCCTCCTGGAGTTGCAGGTGGAGCTGGCTGACTCTCTGGGCCTCCTCCAGGGCCTGGCTGGTGGTTCTCTGAAGCTCCAGGGTTAGGGCCGAGGACAGCTGCTGGTGCTGGGACAGAGTTTCCTCTGCCTGGCCTTCTGCCCTCTCCTGCTCCCTCTGCAGCCTACGCACTGCTGCACGCTCCACCTCCAACTAGAAACACACAGAGAGATAGAGGTTGATATTTAAACTTTCAATTTCCCCTAGCACACTTTTTGAATTCCCAGATATGAAAGGGTTTGCTGCAGAAACACCTGTACATGTATTTTCCTACTAGCACTGGCTTTGCTGATAACTTCTTTATTGACGGAAAATGTACTTGCTACGACTGTGATATGTGGTTGTCTCACCTAGCAACCACAAGTCGCTCTGAATAACAGTGTCTGCTAAATAAGTGTTTCCCAACCCTGGTCCTCCAGTACTGCGAACAGTTCAGTTTCGTTGTATCCCTCGACAAACACACTTTATTCAACTCATTGAGGGCTTGATGAGTAGTTGACAAGTTTAATCAGGTGTGTTTGTCCAGGGTTACAATAAAAATGTGTACTGTTGGGGGTGCTGGAGGACCAGAGTTGGCATACGAGTGACATATTTGAGCAGTTTCCACGTTTGACCACATGGGAGTGTCAGAGTCTAGGAGAGTGGAGATATACTTCCACCCCTAATACTGCAGCGTGAGAGATACACACACAGTACTCCTGCATCCAGGGACTGATATAAAGTAAAATGTTGAATGTGGAATATTTATGTATTCTTCTACTGAAAAAGGGGTAAGGGTAGGCTTTTAAAGAAAATGCTAAACTAATCATCCTAAAACAACTGTTCTGAAAGTACCATGTGCTGTTCAAGTGATGTCCATATTTTTATCAGAATCAATCATTAGAGTGTGATATGTAAGTTAAAGAAAAAACATCACAGTACAGTGACTCCTGTTTGGAACATAGAAACAGAGGCAGGAAAACATCAACACACACACAAACATCAACACACACACACACACACACACACACACACAGCCACTTACACAGACAGGAACCTTGACAATTTTCCAATGCAAAACTAACCAATAACAGCTGGCTCTGGTCTACTTATCCACCCGCTCGCCCCACACTGACCCGGCCAGATAAAATCATCCAAAAACCTTTTTACACACACACAGAGGGACCCCTCAGGAAGTCTCTACTTATGTAAGGATGTATGTGTTTGTGCATGTGCTGACCTTGATTGGTCAGGGACAGTCATTATCTCAGGCTTTCCTGGGCCCCAGGCTGCCGGTCAGCTGAACAATAGCTTCTTCCCCCCTAGTTTCCTATGGAGCCGCCCAGACTGTGTGTGTGTGTGTGTTGTGTGTGTGTGTGTGTTGTGTGTGTGTTGTGTGTGTGTGTGTGTGTGTGTGTTGTGTGTGTGTGTGTGTGTGTGTTGTGTGTTGTGTGTGTGTGGTGTGTTAGTGTCGGCCTAGACCCCTCAACCCCACTGAGATACACAATAGATCTCCAGTCAGAGAGAACTGAGGCTACTCACAGGGACTTAAATCAGCTAGTAGTGTGGAGACCATGGGGGACACAGAAGAAGAGAGAGGAGGGAGAGAGGGAGGGGTGGGGGGGGTGTCCACAGACACAGATGTGCTTGTCTGTCAAAGAGTGGAATTCTTCGCTTGATGTTTAACAGTCCCTCCTCTTACTCTGATTTTGTCTTAGACACACACACACATAGCGTGCACACACACAAACCCACACCCACACACCTGCTGCAGTAGTTTCTCCCTCTCCTTCTCCAGCATGACGGTGACATCATCATCCTGCGCCAACTCCAGCGCGTGACGGTGCTTCTCCTCCTCCAGATCTGCAATCACCTGCCAATCAAACAGAGGAGGACCAATCAGATCACAGAAAAGTACACAAAAGTAACACAGTGGGCGGATTCGATTATGTTACGTCACTTTGTTTTGAGCCGACTTCGCCTCTGGCTTTAAACGAGGCACCTGGCTCAAACCCAGGAGGCAGCCCAGTTCCAAAACAAATGCAATCAACTTTCACCCAGTGCATAACACGCCTACACGGGCGCCCGGGCGAGATTAATCGAACCCCCTCAATACTTTGAAAGGCTTTGACATCAATGTACCCCCCCCCACTCTCTCTCTCTCTCTCTCTCTCTCTCTCTCTCTCTCTCTCTCTCTCTCTCTCAGGGCTGTCTCTCTCTCTCTCTCTCTCTCTCTCTCTCAGGGCTGGGTGTGGCTGCGGTATGCCTGCACTGGTCCGGTTTTGGAGACTGGAGAACAGACAACAGGCCCATTGTGTCAGCCTGAGCACCAGCTCCAGCACCCAACCACAGCCTCAGCCGGGAACAAAGACTGGGGCTGGGCCGCATTATCCTCGCACACACACACACACACACACACACACACACACACACACACACACACACACACACACACACACACACACACACACACACACACACACACACACACTGCTCTGGGAGGGAGAGGAGAGGGGAGGGGTGTGTGTAAGAACACCCTAGCCTCCTTTATTTTCTCTCAGCACCTGCCACTCGCGCATCAGTGTGTGTCTGTTGCCACCTTACCCTCCTGTGTCTGCTCTCTGCGGCTGCGAGCTGTCCCATCATCCTCTCCTGCATCCTCTTGCAGTGGGCCATGACCAGCTTCAGCACAGCCAGAGGGTTGGGCCCCACCCCGCTGCCCTGGGGGTCTGAGGGGGACCAGTCATCCATGGTTTGGCTATCCCGTTGCAGGGCCAGGAAGGGGTCACTGAGGTCATACTGGCCGTAGCGCTCCTGGACGAACGAGTCCCTGTGCTGGGCCTGGAACACACACACACACACACACACACACACGCACACAGGATGAGACAGTCAGTATAGAGCAGCATATCTATTCACAGTAGACTGGACTGTGCTAACCTACCTGTGTGTATGTATGTAGTCTGGTTTCTATGGTTAGCATTGATGTAGACCTTTGACCTTTACTCTGAGCAGAGAGTCAGGATCAGTGCTGTATCCCCAGCAGAGCCAGGTGGTCCGGGGCTGCGCTAGGTTTAGTGGAGGCTTTTTGTAGATGGAGCAGAGCAGGTGTGTGGTAAAGCCTAGCCTAGCCAAGGGCTATGGGGCCTCCTAATGTTTATAGCTCTGGGCTAAAGAAGACAATAAGTTAAAGTGTGAAACGCTGACTCAGCTACATTATGATCTATTCCACCCCTTCTGTCCCTCTATGCTGTGTGTGTGTGTGTGTGTGGTGTGTGTGTGTGTGTGTGTGTGTTTGTGTGTGTCTTTTGTGCATGTCTGAACAGGAAACACAGTGTGGAAAGGAGATAGCATGGGCCCCACCACTACTGCCAAGAATAACACACACTGTGATTTAACACACACACACACACACACACACACACACACACACACACACACACACACACACACACACACACACACACACACACACACACACACACACACACACACACACACACACATACACACACAAACACACGTGCGCATACAGTACAATCATTTAACTCAGACACACTGCCACAGACCACTGTTTTAACCTAACTCACACTCACTTAATTCAGGATATACTCAAGACACATATTGTAACAGCAATTTTACAACACAACAATACCTCAACCATTTCAAGTGTTCTTTCAGTGTGGTCAGTAACAGATGGCCCTCCCCCCTCCCTCCCCAACCCCGACACAAAAGGGGTGAGGCCATCCATACACCCCCGCAATGGGCAGATGTTAACCCCTCCCAGGGTAAGACAGGGGGTGAGGGACAGGGCGAGAGAGAACTGTTACAAACACACACACAGTGCTGAATATAATATCGCTCTCTCCGGCCCACAGGGCAGAAGGCTGTAGACTAAGCACAGGTCTTGGATCAGCTCGTAACTTTTCAAAATTTCCCAGATTTCCCAGAAATCCTGGTAGAAGGATCCCCTCACGTTTCCAGGAATTTTCCAACCATGATTTCTGGAAAACTTGAGAATTTTGCGAAAGTTACGAGCTGATCCCAGTTCTGTAGTGTTGCTGAGTGGTCTCACAACCAAATCTCTCTCTCTCTCTCTCTGGTGTGTGTGGGAACAGAGTGGAGGGATAGTGGAGAAGCCGGGTTCCCACACACTCTGAGGGTTGATTAGCAGAGTAATGACAGGCCATGCAGCCATGCAGAGGGCACATAGTTTCCTATTACCCTACAAGTCAACCCATAGATATGGAACACGAACACGAGTCTGTCCCCAATGGTTAACACCTAGTAAATAAGTAATGGAGGTGTGAGTCTGTCCCCAATGGTTAACACCTAGTAAATAAGTAATGGAGGTGTGAGTCTGTCCCCAATGGTTAACACCTAGTAAATAAGTAATGGAGGTGTGAGTCTGTCCCCAATGGTTAACACCTAGTAAATAAGTAATGGAGGTGTGAGTCTGTCCCCAATGGTTAACACCTAGTAAATAAGTAATGGAGGTGTGAGTCTGTCCTCAATGGTCTTCTCCTAGTAAATAAGTAATGGAGGTGTGAGTCTGTCCTCAATGGTCTTCTCCTAGTAAATAAGTAATGGAGGTGTGAGTCTGTCCTCAATGGTCTTCTCCTAGTAAATAAGTAATGGAGGTGTGAGTCTGTCCTCAATGGTCTTCTCCTAGTAAATAAGTAATGGAGGTGTGAGTCTGTCCTCAATGGTCTTCTCCTAGTAAATAAGTAATGGAGGTGTGAGTCTGTCCTCAATGGTCTTCTCCTAGTAAATAAGTAATGGAGGTGTGAGTCTGTCCTCAATGGTCTTCTCCTAGTAAATAAGTAATGGAGGTGTGAGTCTGTCCTCAATGGTCTTCTCCTAGTAAATAAGTAATGGAGGTGTGAGTCTGTCCTCAATGGTCTTCTCCTAGTAAATAAGTAATGGAGGTGTGAGTCTGTCCCCACCTCAGTAAATCAGTAATGGAGGTGTGAGTCTGTCCCCACCTCAGTAAATCAGTTGAGCCCTGAGGCATAACAACACATCCTCCATGCTGTCAGGAGCCGTGGAATCCAGTTTCCTTGGCGTGACTTCATAATGATTGTCACCCAATTCGCTCAGTAGCTGGCATGAGTACCATTATGGCTCTGTACAGGCAGTACAGTCTCCTGTTACAGGAATACAGTATATATTCTCCTCAGTCTATTCTCCTCTGTGCCTCTCAGAGAATGGCTACTCACTGCGAGGGCATTGTGCGTGTGTGTGTGAGTGTCTGTACGCAAATGCCTGTGTGTGTGTATGTGATGTTTCTGTGGTAACGTCTCTAGTATGGAACCTCAAGGAGGAGTGGCCGATCCACTGGCTTTGCAGGGGGTTCTGGGAAAAGCGAGCAGTCCTAGTGAAATAATCTGCTTTTCGACGGAGCACAAAGACACACAAAGCCCCAGGACCAGGCATACTAAATATGAACGCCTTCCCCATGGAGCTAACCCTCAGCCAAGATATCTAGGAGATCCACAGAAATGCCCAAATATCTGTATAGATGGTAACAGGTGAAAAATCTGAGCGACATTAGTGTGACAACGGTAGAGAAAGAAAGAAAGGGGGGAAGAGAGAGGGAGAGAGAGAGAGATGGAAGAGAGAGAGAGAGAGAGAGAGAGAGAGAGAAAGAGAGAGAGAGAGAGAGAGAAAGATGACAGAGAGCAGTTACTCTGCAGAAGAGACACATCCCCCTCACCAGTTCCTCTGCATTACATTCACATCCCCTCTACTTGCTGAGGCCAAGCATGCCCCATTTCACTAACTCCAGGCAGTGTAGACTTCCAGTCACATTCACTGGCAGGCATAGATCCCCA
The DNA here is from genome assembly GCA_023634145.1 of Thymallus thymallus. NCBI lineage: Eukaryota > Metazoa > Chordata > Actinopteri > Salmoniformes > Salmonidae > Thymallus > Thymallus thymallus. The sequence continues at coordinate 31,548,850 of CM042399.1, forward strand.
GTCCCCCGCTAGTCTAGGCAGACATCTCTCCTCTCCTCCACCCCTTCAGTCCCTCTGTCTCTGAGTCAGTCAGCCTGCCCTGAACAGTCCTGCTCCCTGGTTTGATCAGTACTGGCCTAGTTCTGTGACTGAGGAGAAAAGAGGACGTCACATTCATCTGTGCATCTCTAAACCAACTCTAACCACCGCTGCCTGCATCCCTACTATTGATGACATCATCAGCACCCCCCTGTCCCGCCAAACTAATCTAGGTCATTTCCTGTAAATCCTCCCAGAATTCCATTCTTGCACGGTGCTGCCAGCTCTGATGCGGAACGCTGCATGCTTTCCATACCTGAACTCTAGTCAGGTCACTAACACAGTCCTCTCCCCAACCTGTGACTGTTGCTGGGGGAATTCCTGCAAAATACTATCAACCCCCACCCCAGTCTAACTACATGTATACGTAGACACACTAATGCATGCTTACATGCTCTATGTATTGGCCCTGATAGTATGTAATGTAAACTGCAGGAGTACTCTGGTTTCATGTTGGCTACAGGGGAATGCAACCTCATCTCTAAAACACATTCAGCTTCCTCAGTGTGGAAAAGCTTCCATTTCAGAACACAGTGGGGTTGGCGATGTGTGTGTGTTTGGAAGTCACCTACACCATTCAGGGGACTGAGGTTTTGGGTTCATGGCAAAACGGGGGAGTGATTAAGAATACTACACCACCACAAAGCAGCCAATCACAACACAACACCTAGACTTACTTATACACCTGCAGCATGCGGTGTGACAGGGACATTACAAGAATGTGTCTCGCATTCAGAGTAGTGAGTGTACGTGTGTGTGCTTGTTTGTGTGATTGACTGTGTGTGTGTGTGTGTGTGTGTGTGTGTGTGTGTGTGTGTGTGTGTGTGTGTTAGAACACTAACAGAGGCCTTAATAAAAGTCTAAAAGTTGTCCTCCACTGCTCACTCCCACACACACATAAAGATAAGAGATAAAAGAATAGACAATAAACAAAGCTTCAGTTTATGGGGCTTCTACTGCAGCCAGACATGTACACTAGTGTTTAACTAGCACCATGTCTCCATCTCCAATACACTAGTGTTTAACTAGCACCATGTCTCCATCTCAATACACTAGTGTTTAACTAGCACCATGTCTCCATCTCAATACACTAGTGTTTAACTAGCACCATGTCTCCATCTCAATACACTAGTGTTTAACTAGCACCATGTCTCCATCTCAATACACTAGTGTTTAACTAGCACCATGTCTCCATCTCAATACACTAGTGTTTAACTAGCACCATGTCTCCATCTCAATACACTAGTGTTTAACTAGCACCATGTCTCCATCTCAATCACTAGTGTTTAACTAGCACCATGTCTCCATCTCAATACACTAGTGTTTAACTAGCACCATGTCTCCATCTCAATACACTAGTGTTTAACTAGCACAATGTCTCCATCTCAATACACTAGTGTTTAACTAGCACCATGTCTCCATCTCAATACACTAGTGTTTAACTAGCACCATGTGTTTAACTAGCACACACACACACACACACACACACACACACACACACAGCCAATCCCACTAAGGTCTGATAAGCCAGTGATTGTTCTAATCTAAATCAGTCTGTTGTTTTTGCTCTGTGTCTTGTTTCTCCGCCTCCTCAGTCACTGGTTTATCCACCCTTTAACCCTAACAGTGTAAATATCCACCCACCCTGTCACCACCCTTTAACCCTAACAGTGTAAATATCCACCCACCCTGTCACCACCCTTTAACACTAACAGTGTAAATATCCACCCACCCTGTCACCACCCTTTAGATATCACAGTACAATATTCATCTACACATCAAACAAAATACATACAGGCCTATTCAATACAATATCATATTATATTATATACACAATCTCCGGTCATGCAGGCAGTCTTCACTGTTACCTGTTTGGCCAGTGTCACAACAGACACAGCGAGAAACACACTAACCATTACACGCACACACACGCACAAACACATTCTCAAACCTGACCCAAATACCTGTCATACAATGAAACCACACCTGAATGTATGGCTTTGTGATTTTGTTATATATGAGTGTGTGTGTGTGTGTGTGTGTGTGGTGTGTGTGCGTTTGTGCACATTTGTGTATATGTGTGTGTGTAACTGTGCACTCCTACATTGGCATTACAATGACATCAGGTACTTTGATGTCGTCTTAACAGATTCAGGTCAAGGAGCTTTTACCCATCAGCCTTCAGGGAGTTGAATCAGTAGCTGGTAGATTCTGCAAGGCAGCTCTCTTGGCCGTAGTGGTCATTATTTTTACTAAGGATCTGCCACTAGCATTAAAAAAGCTTGTGTGTCTATGTACACTGATGATTTAGTATTATACACTTCAGCTACCACAACTAGTGAAATTATTGCAACCCTAAACAAAGAGTTGCAGTCAGTTTTGGAATGGGTAGTCCTGAACATATCTAAAACTAAAAGCATTGTATTTGGTACAAATCATTCCATAAGTTCTAGACCTCAGCTGAACCTGGTAATGAATGATGTGGCTGTTGAACAAGTTGAGGAGACTAAACTTCTTGGTGTCACCTTAGACTGTAAATTGTCATGGTCAAGGCATATTGATTAAATTGTTGTAAAGATTTGTCTGTGATAAAGAGATGCTCGACATTTTTAACACCACAGTCGACCCAACAAGTCCAACAGGCTCTAGTTTTAACTAACCTTGATATGGTCAAGTGCTGCAAAGATGGACCTAGAAAAGCTGCAGCTGGCCAGAAACAGAGCAGCATTTCTTGCCCTTCAATGTACACAGGGCTAATGCCAACTGTATGCATGTCAGTCTCTCTTGCCTCAAAGTAGAGGAGAGATTGACTGCATTCATTCTTATTTTATATATATATATATATATATATATATATTATTGTGTTGAAAATTCCATATTTTCTGAATAATCAACTTATTCTAACAGACATACTTACCCCATCAGACATGCCACCAGGGGTCTCTTGTTAGTCCCTAAATCCAGAACGGATTCAAGGCAATTATACAGTATATTATACAGAGCCATGATCACACTCCTTTCCATCTCAAATTACTCAAGCAAACAGACAAATTAGCTTTCAAAAAACAAAAGCTCACAACACAACGCCTCTTCCCTACTTGACCTAACTTAGTTAAGGCATATGTACATGTTGTAATATATGTGTGTGTGTAAGTCTGTAATGTGTATGTTAATGTTTTTAAATGTATTTCAATTGTAAAGTATTTTTGTCTGTAATGTGTTTATAGTTATATGTCGGACCCCAGTAAGACTAGCTGCCGCCATTGGCGTCGGGGATCCCAATAAAATCTAAATCTAAATCATGGAGTCATGGAAGATGGATGAGGCTCATAGTGGAAAGGATGGGCAACGCGGTGCTGGATGGCCACTACGTGTACAGGATTTAGTTCCAGCCCAGCACTAACACACCCGATTCAGCTGATCAACGTATCATGGTCATCAATTTAGATGATTGATTATGTCAATGCTATGTTAATACCTGGTTGAAACAAAATCCTGCATTCCCCAGGACCAGATTTACACACCTGCTGCCTGTTTGTACTTGAAGCCGTTCTCTATTAGGTCCTAGTTTTGATGTTGTGTTATGAACTTCCTAATAAAACCGTACATATTAGAAAAGTAAGGTACAGAATGTAATCTTATCAGAACAGTACAGACTGGTCTAGTTCTCATTGTTTACGAGGCCTGTGAAGAATGTCAGAGGGTAAAAATAGATGCTGTGTTTTAGGACTACAGGAAATTACATCAGCTGAGAAACAAAAGTGAACTTCGTGGGTGTGGAGGGTGTGGTGGGTATGGTGGTTTAGAAACCACAACATTTAGAATACACAACCCGGTTTAATGGCCAAAGCAGTGGTCCAGAATGACAAACAGTGGATCCTTCATACTTCCAGTATGTGGCCTGCATGACTATGCTCATACTACTACTACACAGTAAATAGACAAGGAAAGCAAGACACAGTGTCCCTCCCCATTGCAGCTGGATTCTAATCCCTCTAGACCAGGGGTGTTAAACTCATTGTCTGCTGTTAGACCTAGACAACCTTACTAATCAGTGACCTTACTAATCAGTGACCTTAATTCATCAATCAAGTACAAGGGAGTAGCAAAAACCCTCAGACACTCGGCCCTCCGTGGAATTAGTTTAACGCATGTTCTCTAATAAGCCCCCCCGCCCCCCTTTCCCCCCTCTTTCCCCCTCTCTCTCCCCCTCTCTCCCCCCCCCCCTCTCAATTCAGTTAAATTCAAAGGGCTTTATTGGCATGGGCAACAACAAAGTAAGTTAAAGTAAAAGGTATATGAATGTGAATAAACTTTTTTTTTTTACCAAATATTTCGATTGCGATTTGAGTTGCGATATACAGCGGGTGAAATAAGTATTGAACACGTCACCATTTTTCTCAACAAATATATTTCCAAAGGTGCTATTGACATTAAATTTTCATCAGATGTTGGTAACAACCCAAGTAATCCATACATACAAAGAAACCAAAACAAATTAGTTCAGAAATTAAGTTATGTGTAATAATGTGAAATTACACAGGGAAAAAGTATTGAACACATGAAGAAAGGGAGGTGCAAAAAGGCATGGAAAGCCAAGACAACAGCTGAAAACTATCAGTAATTAAAAAGCAATCCAGCCCCCTGTCAGTGCAAATTAATATCAGCTGGTTCAGTCCCAACTGATGGCCTACAAAAAGGTCTCATTGCCAAGGTGTCACACAAGACACATCTCATGATGGGTAGAAGCAAAGAGCTGTCTTAAGACCTTCGCAACCTAATTGTTGCAAAACATAATGATGGCATTGGTTATAGGCGTATTTCTAAGCTTCTGAATGTCCCAGTGAGCACTGTTGGGGCCATAATACGGAAGTGGAAAGACAATCATTTCACCATAAAGTTGCCTCGACCAGGTGCTCCTCGCAAGATTTCTGACAGAGGAGTGAAAAGAATAATCAGAAGAGTTGTCCAAGAGCCAAGGACCACTTGTGGAGAGCTTCAAAAAGACCTGCAATTAGCAGGTACTGTTGTCTCAAAGAAAACAGTAAGTAATGCACTCCACCGCCATGGCCTGTATGCACGCTCACCACGCAAGACTCCATTGCTGAAAAAAAAGCATGTTGAAGCTCGTTTAAAGTTTGCTGCACAACATTTGGAAAAGCCAGTGAAATACTGGGAGAATATAGTGTGGTCAGATGAGAGCAAAATTGAACTGTTTGGATGTCATAATACACACCATGTTTGGAGGAGAAATGGCACTGCACATTACCCTAAAAACACCATACCAAAAGTGAAGTTTGGAGGTGGGAACATCATGGTGTGGGGCTGCTTTTCAGCAAATGGTACTGGCAAACGTCACATAATTGAAGGAAGGATGAATGGGCAAATTTACCGAGACATTCTTGACAAAAATCTGCTGCCATCTACCAGGATGATGAAGATGAAATGAGGGTGGACATTTCAGCAAGACAATGATCCCAAACACACAGCCAAGGAAACTCTCAATTGGTTTCAAAGAAAGAAAATAAAGCTGCTAGAATGGCCCAGCCAATCACCTGACTTAAATCCCATTGAAAATCTATGGAAAGAACTGAAGATCAAGATTCATAGAAGAGGCCCACGGAACCTTCAAGATTTGAAAACTGTTTGTGTGGAAGAATGGGCCAAAATCACACCAGAGCAATGCATGCGACTAGTTTCTCCATACAGGAGGCGTCTTGAAGCTGTCATTACCAACAAAGGCTTTTGTACAAAGTATTAAATACATATCAGTAAGTGTGTTCAATACTTTTTCACTGTGTCATTTCACATTATTACACATAACTTAATTTCTGAACTTATTTGTTTTGGTTTCTTTGTATGTATGGATTACTTTGGTTGTTACCAACATCTGGTGAACATTTCATGTCAATAGCACCTTTGGAAATAGTGACGTGTTCAATACTTATTTCACCCGCTGTATACTCCGCAAAAAAATAAATGTCCCTTTTTCAGGGCCCTGTCTTTCAAAGATAATTAGTAAAAATCAAAATAACTTCACAGACCTTCATTGTAAAGGGGTTAAACACTGTTTCCCATGCTTGTTCAATGAACCATAAACAAATTAATGAACATGCACATCTGGAACGGTCATCTGGAACGGTAGGCAATTAAGGTCACAGTTATGAAAACTTAGGACACTAAAGAGGGCTTTCGACTGACTCTGAAAAACACCAAAAGAATCTGCGTGAATGTGCCTTAGGCATGCTGCAAGGAGGCCTGAGGACTGCAGATGTGGCCAGGGCAATAAATTGCCATGTCCGTACTGTGAGACTCCTAAGACAGCGCTACAGGGAGATAGGACGGACAGCTGATCGTCCTTGCAGTGGCAGACCACATGTAACAACACCTGCACAGGATCGGTACATCCGAACATCACACCTGCGGGACAGGTACAGGATGGCAACAACAACTGCCCGAGTTACACCAGAAACGCACAATCCCTCCATCAGTACTCACAGCAAGACCTGGCAAATCTGGTGCAGTCCATGAGAAGGAGATGCACTGCAGTACTTAATGCAGCTGGTGGCCACACCAGATACTGACTGTTACTTTTGATTTTGACCCCCCTTTGTTCAGGGACACATTATTCCATTTCTGTTAGTCACATGTCTGTGGAAGTTGTTCAGTTTATGTCTCAGTTGTTGAATCTTGTTATGTTCATACAAATATTTACACATGCTAAGTTTGCTGAAAAATAAACGCAGTTGACAGTGAGAGGACGTTTCTTTTTTTGCTGAGTATATATCAAAACACTTGAGTGAACCTTTGGAATTATAGAAATAGAATGATTTATATTCAGAGGCAAAGTGGAAAGCAGCATCATTCATGTTTGTAACAATCTGTTGACTGCATTTGACCTAACAGAACAGCATGCAAACTTATAGTGAATGGATCAGACTTTGTTTGGTTCTACCATGATCATGGCAGGATAGTGACAGCCATGAACAGACAGACTGGCAGAGAGGGAGAGAGAGAGAGAGGCCACAAACCAACAGGTTAGATAGTGCCTCTCCAAGCCCATAGAGTTCAAAGACTGATGATCTGTCATAGTGTGAATCAATCTGAATGATCATATATGATCTCTGATTAAATTATATAATCTTAAATCTAGAGGGTTTATTTAATGTATTTTTAACAATTATTAAAACAGGTTTTAACTGTGTATGTTGCTGGTTAAGTTGAAAATATGACGTTAAGTTTCAAACCATACAGTATGTACAGCAGAAGTAGTAACAACATAGAGGAAGTGAGATAAATACTATGAAAGTAATCATACAGTAGCTGAGAAAGAGTACAAAATGGTTGTTTAATTAAATATATCCACATTAAGTCACACTGGTATTCAGTACAGTATGAATGGCCATGGCCCTAAGACTGATTGGACTGTACCAGAGCAAGTGCACCTCTGTAAGGCCCCCCTTAGCCTTGTAAAGTTGGACATTTTGTAAATTAAGGGTTGTCTGTATCCTTTTCTCAAGAATTTAAAAACTTGTTATATTTTATTTACAAAACAATATTAGAGTCGCTCCTATGCCCCTGGTCACTGTCTCCATCTCTCTGTTAGTTCAGTCTGTTAGAAATTCAGTACATTCACACCTTGACATAGACAATAGACAAGTGGAGATAACATACAGGAGCAGGAATGTAGCTGTACCTGATACGTCATTTCATAGGAATGTCCCCTCTAGTGGTATTCACTCAACACCATGGAAACATGGGGAGATAGAAAACTATCATTAGCTATTTCACAATCACCTGAAGATATAGTGGATTCATTTGAAAACTAAAACAAAATCACATCACATCAAAGTCATCTGTGTCATGAGGTTACCTTGATGTCTTTGACCCTCCTATCTGTGTTTGTTAGAGTAGAGTATGTTAAGCTGAAAGGGTTAACAGTAATACAGAGAGTGAATCGGGTTGTCCCCAGCAACTCACTGGCATCCCAAGAGCTCTTGAAAGAGAAAACATTCAATGGTGGCGAAGAGCTAAGAGAACGAGAGAAAGAGCGCTAGAGAGAAAGAGAGAGAGAGAGAGAGAGAGAGAGAGAGAGAGAGAGAGATAGAGCGAGAGAGAGAGAGAGAGAGAGAGAGAGAGAGAGAGAGAGAGAGAGAGAGAGAGAGAGAGCAGACCTGGCTCTCAAGAGAAGACAGGCTATGTTCCCACTGCCCACAAAATGAGGTGGAAACTGAGCTGCACTTCCTAACCTCCTGCCAAATGTATGACCATATTAGAGACACATATTTCCCTCAGATTACACAGACCCACAAAGAATTCGAAAACAAATCCAATTTTGATAAACTCCCATATCTATTCGATTAAATACCACAGTGTGTCATCATAGCAGCAAGATTTGCGACCTGTTGCCACAAGAAAAGGGAAGAACAAACACCATTGTAAATATAAACTGTATTTTTGTATGTTTATTTATTTTCCTTTTTGTACTTTAACTATTTGCACATAATTACAACACTGTATATATACATAATATGACATTTGAAATGTCTCAATTATTTTGAAACTTTTGTTAGTGTGATGTTTACTGTTAATTTTATATTGTTTATTTCACTTTTGTTAATTATCTTCTTCACTTGCCTTGGTAATGTTAACATATGTTTCCCATGCCAATAAAGCCCTAGAATTTAATTGAGAGAGAGAGAGAGAGAGAGATACTATATATTGCAGGGATATATTTAGAGAGCCAGAGCCAGAGAGATATAGATGCAGCCAAGTAAGACCACAGCCATAGAGCAGGCCTAGGCACTCCACTCATGCCCAGACATGGAGCTGGACACTAGGCAGAGCAGACTGGCATCTTCCTGACATCTCAGCCTCCCAGATACAGAGCAGCCAAACACAGAGAAGACACACCTAACATGGTCAAGTCAATGGAAGGACCTTTAGTAGCAACAATGACCAGGGGACTTACAGCACTGGATGTCCTCTTACTGTAAATACACAGTGCTCACACCGCCACAGGGGATCTCTAAATGGAAGTGGGTGTGTGTTTATATATGTGTCTGGGTGGAAGGGGGTCTGTTGAGGGCAATAGATCAGAGATCTGAAGGGACTCCCCATGAGTACATCTGCACAACCAGGCCAAGACAGGAAGAGAAGAGAGGGAGAGACAGACAGAGAGACTGAGACAGAGAAAGAGGGTGTTTGAATGTGTTTTGGAATTCGGACTAACTCTGCATGCGTAGAATCTGGACAACTGCCACTTCAGATCCATCTTAGTCTGGTATTGTCAGATAGTCTATCTCTCTCTCTCTCTCTCTTTCTCAAAATTGGGTATGTTTTCAAACTCTTTGTGTAATCTTCTGGAAATATACAGTGGGGAGAACAAGTATTTGATACACTGTCGATTTTCCAGGTTTTCCTACTTACAAAGCATGTAGAGGTCTGTAATTTTTATTATAGGTACACTTCAACTGTGAGAGACGGAATCTAAAACAAAAATCCAGAAAATCACATTGTATGATTTTTAAATAATTAATTTGCATTTTATTGCATGACATAAGTATTTGATCACCTACCAACCAGTAAGAATTCCGGCTCTCACAGACCTGTTTTTCTTTAAGAAGCCCTCCTGTTCTCCACTCATTACCTGTATTAACTGCACCTCTTTGAACTCGTTACCTGTATAAAAGACACCTGTCCACACACTCAATCAAACAGACTCCAACCTCTCCACAACGGCCAAGACCAGAGAGCTGTGTAAGGACATCAGGGATAAAATTGTAGACCATACAAGGCTGGGATGGGCTACAGGACAATAGGCAAGCAGCTTGGTGAGAAGGCAACAACTGTTGGCGCAATTATTAGAAAATGGAAGAAGTTCAAGATGACGGTCAATCTCCCTCGGTCTGGGGCACCATGCAAGATCTCACCTCGTGGGGCATCAATGATCATGAGGAAGGTGAGGGATCAGCCCAGAACTACACGGCAGGACCTGGTCAATGACCTGAAGAGAGCTGGGACCACAGTCTCAAAGAAAACCATTAGTAACACACTACGCAGTCATGGATTAAAATCCTGCAGCGCACGCAAGGTCCCCCTGCTCAAGCCAGCGCATGTCCAGGCCCGTCTGAAGTTTGCCAATGACCATCTGGATGATCCAGAGGAGGAATGGGAGAAGGTCATGTGGTCTGATGAGACAAAAATAGAGCTTTTTGGTCTAAACTCCACTCGCCGTGTTTGGAGGAAGAAGAAGGATGAGTACAACCCCAAGAACACCATCCCAACCGTGAAGGATGGAGGTGGAAACATCATTCTTTGGGGATGCTTTTCTGCAAAGGGGACAGGACGACTGCACCGTATTGAGGGGAGGATGGATGGGGCCATGTATCGCGAGATCTTGGCCAACAACCTCCTTCTCTCAGTAAGAGCATTGAAGATGGGTCGTGGCTGGGTCTTCCAGCATGACAGCGACCCGAAACACACAGCCAGGGCAACTAAGGAGTGGCTCCGTAAGAAGCATCTCAAGGTCCTGGAGTGGCCTAGCCAGTCTCCAGACCTGAACCCAATAGAAAATCTTTGGAGGGAGCTGAAAGTCCGTATTGCCCAGCGACAGCCCCGAAACCTGAAGGATCTGGAGAAGGATCTGTATGGAGGAGTGGGCCAAAATCCCTGCTGCAGTGTGTGCAAACCTGGTCAAGAACTACAGGAAACGTATGATCTCTGTAATTGCAAACAAAGGTTTCTGTACCAAATATTAAGTTCTGCTTTTCTGATGTATCAAATACTTATGTCATGCAATAAAATGCAAATTAATTACTTAAAAATCATACAATGTGATTTTTGTTTTAGGTTCCGTCACTCACAGTTGAAGAGTACCTATGATATAAATTACAGACTTCTACATACTTTGTAAGTGGGAAAACCTGCAAAATCGGCAGTGTATCAAATACTTGTTCTCCCCACTGTATGTCTCTAATATGGTAATACAGTCGTGGTCAAAGGTTTTGAGAATGACACAAGTTTTGCTGCTTCAATGTTCTTAGATCTTGATGTCAGTAGTTACTATGGTACACTGAAGTATAATTACAAGTATTCCAAGTATCAAAGGCTTTCATTGACAATGACATTCAGTTTATGCAAAGAGTCAATATTTGCTGTTCTTTTTCAAGACCTCTGCAATCTGCCCTGGCATGCTGTCAATTAATGTCTGGGCCACATCCTGACTGATGGCAGGCCATTCTTGCATAATCAATGCTTGGAGTTTGTCAGAAGTTGTGGGTTTTTGTTTGTCCACCCGCGTCTTGAGGATCGATCACAAGTTCTCAATGGGATTAAGGTCTGGGGAGTTTCCTGGCCATGGACCCAAAATGTTGATGTTTTGTTCCCCGAGCCACTTAGTTATCACTTTTGCCTTTTGGCAAAGTGCTCCATCATGCTGGAAAAGGCATTGGTCGTCACCAAATTGTTCTTGGATGGTTGGGAGAAGTTGGTCTCGGAGGATGTGTTGGTACCATTCTTTATTCATGGCTGTGTTCTTAGGCAAAATTGTGAGTGAGCCCACTCCCTTGGCTGAGAAGCAACCCCACACATGAATGGTCTCAGGATGCTTTACTGTTGGCATGACACAGGACTGATGGTAGCGCTCACCTTGTCTTCTCCGGACAAGGTGTTTTCTGGATGGCCCAAACAATCGGAAAGGGGATTCATCAGAGAAAATGACTCTACCCCAGTCCTCAGCAGTCCAATCCCTGTACCTTTTGCAGAATATCAGTCTGTCCCTGATGTTTTTCCGGGAGAGAAGTGGCTTCTTAGCTGCAATCTTACCAGCAGCAATATCCTTGCCTGTGAAGCCCTTTTTGTGCAAAGCAATGATGACGTCACATGTTTCCTTGCAGGTAACCATGGTTGACAGAGGAAGCACCAGCCTCCTTTTAAAGCTTGCAGTCTGTTATTCTGGCTCAATCAGCATGACAGAGTGATCTCCAGCCTTGTCCACGTCAACACTCTCACCTGTGTTAACGAGAAAATCACTGACATGATGGCAGCTGGTCCTTTTGTGGCAGGGCTGTGTTTTTTGGGGATCAGGTTCAAGAGGGACTTTGCAATTAATTGCAATTCATCTGATCACTCTTCATGACATTCTGGAGTATATGCAAATTGCCATCATCAACACTGAGCTAGCAAACTTTGTGGAGACCAATACTTGTGTCATTCTCAAAACGTTTGACCACAACTGTACATTTGGCAGGAGGTTAGGAAGTGCAGCTCAGTTTCCACCTCATTTTGTGGGCAGTATGCACATAGCCTGTCTTCTCTTGAGAGCCAGGTCTGCCTATGGCAGCCTTTCTCAATAGCAAGGTTATGCTCACTGAGTCTGTACATAGTCAAAGCTTTCCTTAAATTTGGGTCAGTAACAGTGGTCAGGTATTCTGCCACTGACACAAATGATGTCAATTAGCCTATCAGAATCTTCTAAAGCATGACATAATTTTTCTTAAAGGCACAGTCACCTTAGTGTATGTAAACTTCTGACCCACTGGAATTCTGATATATGAATTATAAGTTAAATAATCTGTAAACAATTATTGGAAGAATGACTTGTGTCATGCACAAGATGCTCTAACCGAATTGCCAAAACTATAGTTCGTTAACATGAAATCTGTGGAGTGGTTGAAAAATGACTTTTAATGACTTCAACCTAAGTGTATGTAAACTTCTGACTTCAACTGTATATATGTTGAAGAGGGTGGGGTTTAAACTGCACCCCTGTCTCACCCCACGGCCCTGTGGAAAGAAATGTGTGTGTTTTTTGCCAATTTTTTGCCAGTTGTTTGTGTACATAGATTTTATAATGTTATATATTTTTCCCCCAACACGACTTTCCATCAATTTCTATAGCAGACCCTCATGCCAAATTGAGACAAATGCTTTTTTGAAATCAACAAAGCATGAGAAGACTTTGCCATTGTTTTGGTTTGTTTGTTTGTCAATTAGGGTGTGCAGGGTGAATACGTGGTTTGTCATAAGGTAATTTGGTAAAAAGCCTATTTGACATTTGCTCAGTACATTGTTTCACTGAGGAAATTGTTCGAGTCTGCTGTTAATGATAATGCAGAGGATATTCTCAAGATTGCTGTTGACGCATATCCCACGGTAGTTATTGGGGTCAAATTTGTCTCCACGTTTGTGGATTGGGGTGGTCAGTCCTTGGTTCAAAATATTGGGGAAGATACCAGAGCTAAGGATGATGTTAAAGAGTTTAAGTATAGCCAATTGGAATTTGTGGTCTGTATATTTTATCATTTCATTGAGGATACCATCAACACCACAGGCCTTTTTGGGTTGGAGGGTTTGTATTTTGTCCTGTAGTTCATTCAATGTAATTGGAAAATCCAGTCGGTTCTGGTAGTCTTTAATAGTTGATTCTAGGATTTGCATTTGATCATATATATTTATTTGCTCTTTGTTCTTTGTTATAGGGCCAAAAAGATTGGAAAAGTGGTTTACCCATACATCTCCGTTTTGGATAGATAGCTCTTAGTGTTGTTGTTTGATTAGTGTTTTCCAATTTTCCCAAAAGTGGTTAGAGTCTATGAATTTCTGAGGTGCTGTTCCTTCTATTTTGGTAG
>CM042399.1:31567558-31640058 GCA_023634145.1 Thymallus thymallus
TCACAGTGGTCAGGTATTCTGGCACAGTGTACTTCTCTGTTTAGGGCAAGGTAGTACTCCAATTTGCTCTGTTTTTTTGTTGATTCTTCCCAAATAGTTCTCTGGTGCGGCAGGCAGTAAGCGAAAGGTCGCTGGTTTGAATACTGGAGCAGGCCAGGTGAAAACAATCTGTAGATGTGTCCTTGTGCAAGTCACTTAACCCTCATTTGCTCCACTGGCTGACCCTGTAGGCAGGTTGTCATTGTAAATAAGATGTTGTTCTTAACTGACTTGCCTGGTTAAATAAAGAAAATAATAATAACTTGTTTGTGATTGTGTTGCTGTCGTGTGGTCTGTTTGTGTTTGTCAACAGAGCCCCAGAACCAGCTGGCAGTTGCAGTGCGTTCTGTGTGGTGCATATGTTCGATTTACCGAACGTATGCACATCCAGATGATGTGGCGTACCATTTGCACAATGACGCTATACGTGTGATCGAGATGTGACGGACACAACCACTATTTTCACGCCATTTCGCCCGGTGTGCGTTGCTATACGTCACGGTGGGCGTAGATTCAAACTTGGATGTGAGTGCACATAGTTGTCGAGAACGAGCCGAGCACTTGCTCATGTGCGGATCGTGGAATCTATTCAACACACCGCTAAGCCATAGAGTACAGGTTGGCAACTACAATAATGGATGTTACTGTTTCATCAGGGAGCCACAATGATGTAATCGCTGAATTCGCATTTGCTATTTCATGCAGCCACATATCAGAAAGAAGCCAAACAAATTATTTTGTATTCAAATTTCACATTGTTTAAAGCTGAGATATATCATTCACACAAAGTCATTGGGTGTGTAGGTATGCCTCCAGGATGATGAAGTAAAGCTGGCCTCATGTATAGGCCCTCAAACAAATAAGACCAAGGGCATCCAAAAATCCATCATATTAATGAAGCCAGCAACGATTGACAGTATACAGGTAGTATTGCATGTTGACTAACCAATCGTAGTGAAATTAGATTCAATCTAGTCATGATCAGTTTCATATATTTCATTCCGGTAAAGCTTAGGTTGTGAACCTTATTTATAACAAGGGTTACATGGAGAAAATCTGACCTCTCTGAAATGAAAATGGATGGCGTCCCTTCAGGAAAATAGGTTTTATCTATACCCTCCCTGAACGCTTAAAAAAACACAAGTGACCCTCCCCTATAACCAAAATAATAATTACAACATAAAGTGGATAGGAGAGAACATGCCTGCCGTTTACCCTCACTCCTTGGACAGACCGGAGCCTAATGTAAGCATTACACGCCAATGCAGGACTTCTGAAAGCACAGAGGGCTGTGGGCCAGAAGGTTGTGGGTTCACAGGCCACCGTGGACAAGAGTAGTGGTGGAAAGATCTCCTTTATAGTAAAAGCATTGCATGAATCTACACTATATGACCAAAAGTATGTGGACACCTGCTCATCAAACATCTCATTCCAAAATCATGGGCATTAATATGGAGTTGGTCCCCCCCTTTGCTGCTATAACAGCCTCAACTCTTCTGGGAAGACTTTCCACTAGATGTTGGAGCATTGCTGCGGGGACTGGCTTCCATTCAGCCACAAGAGCATTTGTGAGGTCTGGCACTGATGTTGGGCGATTAGGCCTGGCTCGCAGTCTGCATTCCAATTCATCCCAAAGGTGTTTGATGGGGTTGAGGTCAGGGCTCTGTGCAGGCCAGTCAAGTTCTTCCACACCGATTTCGACAAACCATTTCTATATCTGCCAAACCCAGATTAGTCCGTCAGACTGACAGATGAGGTGAAGCATGATTCATCACTCCAGAGAATGCATTTCCACTGCTCCAGAGTCCAATGGCGATGAGCTTTACACCACTCCAGCCGATGCTTGGCATTGCGCATGGGGATCTTAGGCTTGTGTGCGGCTGCTCGGCCATGGAAACCTATTCATGAAGCTCCCAACGAACAGTTATTGTGCTGACGTTGCTTCCAGAGGCAGTTTGAAACCAGGTAGTGAGTGTTGCAACAGGACAGACAATTTTTACATGCTTCACGCTTCAGCATTCAGCGGTCTCGTTCTGTGAGCTTGTGTGACCTACCACTTTGGGGCTGAGCCGTTGTTGCTCCTAGATGTTTCCACTTCACAATAGCAGCACTTATAGTTGATCGGGCAGCTCTAGCACGGCAGAAATTTTACAAATTGACATTGCCACGTTGAAAGTCACTGAGCTCTTCAGTAAGGCCATTCTACTGCCATTGTTTGTCTATGGAAATTGCATGGCTGTGTGCTTGATTTTATACACCTGTCAGCAACGGGTGTGGCTGAATAGCTGAATCCACTCATTTGAAGGGGTGTCCACATACTTCTGTATATATAGTGTATCATTGTATTTGCAGGTCCAAGAAATAATTGCCTTTTATAAAAATGTCATGTAATTCTCCATCATTTTATGTATTAGCAGAATCTTTTTTAATAGTGCACTTTAGTGAAAACATATTTTTCCCATTGTTTTTTTTTTTTTTTTTACAATTTTTTATGTATTATTCAGCATCCTCAGCAACCCTACTTCCCATGGCTATGCCCAAGGAATGCTAGCTGAGGAACGCTCAACTCTGTTCTCTTATATAAAGGCAGAGTTGAGTTGAGTCACCATCAGTCAATTCTGAAAATGCTTACCTGTACCCATGTTTTTCCTGTACAACCACGGTGCCTCAGTGGGGTGCAGAAATTCATTATTTTCATAAAAACATTAATTGAATACAACCAACAACTTTTTCCTCAATGGGCCAATTGGGCGCCACTCAATTGAACTCCCAATCACGTCCGGTTGTGATACAACCCAGGATTGAACCAGGGTCTGTAGTGACACCTATAGCACTGAGATGCAGTGCCTTAGACCACTGCACCACTCGGGAGCCCCAAAATATCACAGACCTGTAATAGGCAATGATGTTTATACTGTAAACCCTGGATTTCTGATGCTATGTATTGGTCATTGAGATGCTTTTCTGGGGCTGCCTTAATCGACATCCATGTCTTTGGCTCCTTGTTCAGGGGCAGAACGACAGATTTTTAACTTGTAAGCTTGGGATTCCATCCAGCAACCTTTTGGTTACTGACCCAACGCTCCTACCCTCCAGGCCACCTAACTTGGTAAGCAAGTTAGGTCCAAAAAATGTATTGTCAAATTAATTTATTGTTAAGGTTCCATGATGCTTGTATGTAAACCAAAGTAGATTATTTTAAGATTGTTCTATACATCTGGTGTGGTCTCTGTAAGCTTCAATATGAGGTCCTAAACCTAGCATTAAAGGGCATCCTTGTAGCTGTGTGGGCTAAAATAGTAAAATGCAGTGGGGTAAGTTGACCCAATGGTCATGGGGTAAGTTGAGCCAATGGCCATGGGGTAAGTTCAGCCAAAATTGTTGCAACACCTATCACTAGCCTGTTCAACCTCTCTTTCGTATCGTCTGAGATCCCTAGAGATTGGAAAGCTGCCGCGGTCATCCCCCTCTTCAAAGGAGGAGACACTCTAGACCCAAACTGTTATAGACCAATATCCATCCTGCCCTGCCTTTCTAAAGTTTTCGAAAGCCAAGTTAACAAACAGATAACTGACCACTTCGAATCCCACCGTACCTTCTCTGCTATGCAATCTGGTTTCCGAGCTGGTCATGGGTGCACCTCAGCTATGTTCAAGGTACTGAACGATATCATAACCGCCATCGATAAAAGACAGTACTGTGCAGCCGTCTTCATCGACCTGGCCAAGGCTTTCGACTCTGTCAATCACCGCATTCTTATTGGCAGACTCAACAGCCTTGGTTTCTCAAGTGACTGCCTTGCTAGGTTCTCTAACTACTTTGCAGACAGAGTTCAGTGTGTCAAATCGGAGGGCCTATTGTCCGATCCTCTGGCAGTCTCTATGGGGGTGCCACAGGGTTCAATTCTTGGGCCAACCCTTTTCTCTATATACATCAACGATGTCGCTCTCGCTGCTGGTGACTCTCTGATCCATCTCTACGCAGATGACACCATTCTGTATACATCTGGCCCCTCTTTGGAAAATGTGTTTACTAACCTTCAAACAAGCTTCAATGCCATACAACACTCCTTCCGTGGCCTCCAACTGCTCTTAAACGCTAGTAAAACTAAGTGCATGCTTATTTATCGAACGCTGCCAGCACCCGCCCACCGGACTATCATCACTACTCTCGACGGGTCCGAATTAGAATACGTGGACACCTACAAATACCTAGTCATCTGGTTAGACTGTAAACTCAACTTCCAGACTCACATCAACCATCTCCAATCCAAAATTAAATCAAGAATTGGCTTCCTATTTCGTAACAAAGCCTCCTTCACTCATGCTGCCAAACATGCCCTTGTAAAACTGACTATCCTACCGATCCTTGATTTCGGCGATGTCATTTACAAACTAGCCTCCAACACTCTACTTAGCAAATTGGATGTAGTCTATCACAGTGCCATCCGTTTTGTTACCAAAGCCCCATACACTACCCATCACTGCGACCCGCACTTAGAAGTGCTGAAAGTAATATGCTACAGTACTGTAAAAGACAGATTACACAGTTTTCACATTAGTAAATACACTTACATTACCCAACATTTACAGAATCTATAATTTCCATAATATCTATCCTATGTGTAATCAAGTTGTGATCAATGAAGACATCCTCTACAATCATTTGGGAAAATTTGTTTTTATTTTTCCAGATATATTCGTAACATAGGTATACTCTCTATAATCAAATGTACACAGTTAACTAAATGAAAACAAAACATAACATTTAGCACACATTACATTCATTTGGATCAAGCCTGTCTTGAGCATTTGGCCATAGATTCTCGTCCACATCACAATGAATGTCATCATTGTTCATGCACCTTGGGAAAAACCTTTTGCCAAGCTTGACATAGGTCTACACTGATGTCATCACATGTCTCATCCATGGCCTGAAGGAGGGTGGCGCGTTCAAGGGGTTGGCGATCATAGACCTTCCACCGCCACAGGGTTCAATTCTCGGGCCGACTCTATTCTCTGTATATATCAATGATGTCGCTCTTGCTGCTGGTGACTCTCTGATCCATCTCTACGCAGACGACACCATTCTGTATACATCTGGCCCATCATTGGACACTGTTTTAACAAACCTTCAAACGAGCTTCAACGCAATACAACACTCCTTCCGTGGCCTCCAACTGCTCTTAAATGCTAGTAAAACTAAATGCATGCTCTTCAACACATCGCTGCCCGCACCTGTCTGCCTGACTGGCATCACTACTCTGGACGGGTCTGACTTAGAATATGTGGACACCTATAAATACCTTGGTGTCTGGTTAGACTGTAAACTCTCCTTCCAGACTCACATTAGGCATCTCCAAACCAAAATTAAATCTATTTCACAACAAAGCCTCTTTCACTCATGCTGGCAAACATGCACTCATAAAAATGACTATCCAACCGATCCTTGACTTCGCGATGTCATTTACAAAATAGCCTCCAACACTCTCCTCAGCAAATTGGATGTAGTCTATCACAGTGCCATCCGTTTTGTCACCAAAGCCCCAAATACTACCCACCACTGCGACCTGTATGCTCTCGTTGGCTGCTGGCTCTCACTACATATTTGTGGACAATCCCACTGGCTCCAAGTAATTTATAAGTCTTTGCTAGGTAAATCCCCGCCTTATCTTAGCTCACTGGTCACCATAGCAACCCCCACCCGTAGCATGCACTCCAGCAGGTATATTTCACTGGTCATCCCCAAAGCCAACACCTCCTTTGGCCGCCATTCCATCCAGTTCTCTGCTGCCGATGATTGGAACGAATTGCAAAAATCCTTGAAGCTGGAGATTCCTATCTCCCTCACTAACTTTAAGCATCAGCTGTCAGAGCAGCTTACCAATCACTGCACCTGTATATAGCCCTTCTGTAAATAGCCCACCCCAAACACTTCATCCCAATGCTATATATTTTTTGCCCATTCGCACCCCAGTATCTCTACCAAAGGCATATTTTCACATCGTCATGTGCACATCTATCACTCCAGTGTTAATGCTAAATTGTAATTATTTCGCCACTACGGCCTATTTATTGTCTTACCTCCCTAATCTAACTACATTTGCACACACTGTATTTAGATTTTCTATTGTGTTATTGACTGTATGTGTGTTTATCCCATGTGTAACTCTGTGTTGTTATTTTGTTGCTGCACTGCTTTGCTTTATCTTGGCCAGGTCGCAGTTGTAAATGAGAACTAGTTCTCAACATGCTGAAAAAAATTCCTCAATAGGCTTGAGGAAAGGATAGTATGGGGGCAGGTAAAGGGTCATGAATCAGGGATGGGCCTGAAACCATGCTTGAACCACCTCTGCATGGTGGAACCTGACATTGTCCCAAACAATTACATAGGTGACCCCTTCACCTTGACAGGCCGGCTCAATTTCAATGAGAAACTCAAATAGATGTGCAGCGTTGTAGGAGCCAAGTAATGGCCTACATCCTAACACATCATCTTCAGAGATAGCTGCGCACGTGGAGATGTTTCCTCCAAGTTGTCCAGGCACTTGGACAGTGGCCCGTTGGCCAATGAGGTTCCGTCCACGGCGACGAGTTTTGGCCAGGTTAAAGCCTGCTTCATCAACAAAAATGTACTGTGATGGTTCACATCAGCATCAAGCACCATCACCCTCTAAAACATATATTTTGGTTAGTTATTTTTACAGTGTAGTTCCAATATACATATGAAATAGGCGATGCATCAAATAGTAACAGTAACACAGTATATAGTGCTGTACCTGAACATACTCAGCCCTCAGTTGTTTCACCCGGTCATTGTTTCTCTCAAAAGGCACCAGGTAAATGTGCTTCATTGATACCTGGTGCCTCTTCAGAAGGCAGGCTATTGTTGGTACGCTGATGGATGTCACATTGGCAAAGGTGTCATTGTTCTCCTCAATTGCCTGCTTTATTTCCAACAGCCGTATATCATTCCTGGCCCTCACCATTTCCACCACTGTACACTCCTGCTGGTCGGTCAGCACTTGAGTATACTGTCAATAGATCATACTGTAAGAATACTGTAACATGCATTACAATTTACTGTAAATGTAATGGTAAAGTATAGTATATATCCTCCAGACTTACCGGTTTTCTTTTGCGAAATGTTTGGATGATAGATCTTTTTAGATTTGGATCAACTAATCTGGCAGCCTCTGCCATAGTAAGGCCTCGGTTCACCACATGATCAAAGATGATGGCCCGGACTTCATTAGAGACAACAGTTCTGCCTCTCTCTCTCTGACGACCAACCCTTCGACTGGCCCCATGCCCACCTCTCTGACCTCTTTACAGCATGCCCACCTCTCTGACCTCTCTGTTGGTGCCCATGCCCACCTCTCTGACCTCTCTGTTGGTGCCCATGCCCACCTCTCTGATGGATCCCTTGTCCACGAGCTCTTCCTATTCTTTGCTGTCTATCCTGCTTCATGTTGAAATTAATTGCCAGTGTTTACACAACCACTTTTATATGAGGACCAATTGTGGTTACCACTATGTGAAATCAATAACCAGTATTCATTAGGGACGGCAGGTAGCCCAGTGGTTAGAGTGTTGGGCCCGTAACTGAAAGGTTGCTGGATCGAATCCCCAAGCTGACAAGGTAAAATCTGTCGTTCTGCCCATGAACAAGGCAGTTAACCCACTGTTCCTAGGCTGTCATTGAAAATAAGAATTTGTTCTTAACTGACTTGCCTAGTAAAATACAGGTTAAAAAAAATAAATATGTGTGGTTAGATGTTCATACAAATACACATTGTATTTGTGTAGTTCTCAAAATCCATAAACTGTATATGGCTGACAAACCAATTTAAAATCTCTAGGTTTACCAAACGGTTCAGTGATTAGGCATTAAGAGCAGTTGGATTAAGTGTTGGTCGAATGTATTTACGCAACTCAGAAGAGAAGCATATCAAAAGTATTGTGAAAGACAATTACTTCATATGAAAGGTATTTCTTTGATGACACACTGATTAGGTGTGGTGAAAAAGTTACTGTGTCATTTTGTGTGTTGTACTTAGTCAATTGAGCAAGTGATTACATGTTTGAAAAACTACCTTTTTGATGATCTGCTTTGAGTTTTGTACTAGCAGTTGTGAGGTTTTACCACATACTTGCGATAATAGTACCAAAGCGATCAACAAAAACTGTAAAAGATTAATACAATGATTAAAAGACAAAAAGCTATTGTGATTGTGTTGAATTCTGTTTTGGAAATAAATACATGGTTTTAAAAAGGTAGTGGTAATATTTCATTCCTTACAGAAATTTGTAGGCGGCTTAACTTACCCCGTCCCGCAACATCCTCCAAAATATGTAGATATCTTTGTTAGAAATAATATTATACTGAATAAAAATATAAATGCAACATGCAACAATTTCAATAATTTTACTGAGTTACAGTTCATATAACGAAATCAGTTAATTTAAATAAATTAAATAGGCTCTATAGGTTTCACATGACTGGGAAGGGTCTCAGCCAAGGGTGGGGAGCCAGGCCTAGCCAATCAGAATGACTTTTCCCCCCACAAAAGGGCTTTATTACAGACAGTAAAACTCCTTCATCAGCTGTCTGGGTGGCTGATCTCAGACGATCCCGCAGGTGAAGAAGCCAGAAGTGGAGGCTGGGCTGGCGTGGTTACACATGGTCTGCGGTTTTGAGGCCGGTTGGACGTACTGCCAAAATCTCTAAAACAACGTTGGAGGCAGCTTACGGTAGAGGAATGAACATACAACAACTTTGGTGGACATTCCTGAAGTCAGCATGCCAATTGTACGCTCCCTCAAAACTTGGGGCATCTGTGGCATTGTGTTGTGTGACAAAACTGCCCATTTTAGAGTGGCCTTTTATTGTCCCCATCCACCTGGAACACCTGTCAGGTAGATGGATTGTCTTGGAAAAGGAGAAATGCTCACTAACAGGGATATAAACAAATTTGTACACAAAATGTGAGAGAAATTAAAGCTCAGCTCAGGAAACAGGGGACCAACACTTTACATATTGTGTTTATATTTTTATTCAGCGTACATCCCCTTGACAGACTGATGCTGAATGTAAAAACCTTATCTCACTCTCCCCTGCTTAGAATTAACAAGATGTCAAAGCCATCACTTCCATTTGCTTTAGGCTACCTGATAAAGGCTGTACCTATGCCTGTAGGCCTATGTTTTGTATATTTTTTTTGCAATTCCATTTGTTACACATGCTCATTAACCAGATAACATAGCCTAGTTAGTACTATGGAGACAAACTTTTTTCTCTCCACAAAAATAGCTACAATCAATACTATCAATAGCCTATTACCTAGACGGGCAATCGTCTTCTGTTGTACATTTTAAAATGTTCACATTTTCCTGTCTATGAGAGCTTGTGTGATGTTTCTCCAAGATGTTGGCCAGAACTGTGCTGTTGGGCCTGACTCATCTCTTGAGTATGGCAGTGTATTTTGTAACATGGTTATTATACTCCCCCTTGTGGCCAATGGATGGAACCCTCGACAGAACCTTCAGTCTAACTTTCCTGCCCCTTTCACTCACGTGAAAGGGGCAGGAAAGTTCCACAAACTAATGCCAAGGCTTTAGCTCAGTGGGCTAAGACAGTTTTGGTGCAATGACTGACAGATGACTCGGGTTGAAGCACTGTCTGTCACACACCAATGACAGATCCAATGCTTTCAAACTTTGGGAGGAGGAAGTGAACAAGTGCACACTTTAGAGAGAAAGAGGAGAAACTGAATTGGGCTGTCACAATTGCAATTGCAACTTGTAACAAGGCCCCTACAGGTTCTCAATGTGTTTGCACCAGCACTCTAAACCAGTGGTTCTCATCACCTGGGGGTACTTGACCCATACACAGGGGGTATGGGGCAGCAGGTAGCCTAGTGGTTAGGGTATTGGGCCTATAACCAAAAGGTTGCTGGATCAAATCACCAAGCTGACAAGGTAAATAATCTGATGTTCTGTACAAGGCAGCTAACCCACTGTTCCCTGGTAGGCTGTCATTGTAAATAATAATTTATTCTTAACTGACTTGCCTAGTTAAATAAAACTTGACTCATGAGACCATAGGCTTACTGATCAAATAGGCCAGGGATCAGCCATTATTGACAGCAACCCTGGAGCAATTAGGGTTAAGTGCCTTGCTCAAGGGCAGTTTGACAGATTTTTTGCCCAACAATATAACTGTTAGGATATTTGCCGCCCTGTAGGGGTAGGCTACTTCCAGTCAGAGCAAAATTTACTTGGTAGCCATTTTTTGGGGTGGGGCTTGTCTGTTTTGCATGTTATTTGACATTAATACGTGTCACATATCAGTTTGAAAATGATGTAAAAAAAATAAATAATTATTTATTAATTAAAAAATAAATAATAATTGAGTTAATAAAGCTGCATACAAACTTGGTCTCTTTTTTGCTTTCTTGAGTAAGGCAAGAACACTGAGCCAATCACGGCACAACTAGAGCACATTACCCAATCACGGCTCAACTAGAGAACATTTTCTGCTGGCTGAAAGCACTGAAAGCACTGAGCTAGGCTGAAACAATAGGTGAAACCTGACAGGCTGGCTGGGTTGCCTCTGAACGAGAGAGATTAGTCTTGATCAACTACCTGGCCAGAGGTCAAGTTGATAAATAGAAAATCCCATATGTTTGTTTTCAGTGTAAGACACGCAATTTGATTCCATTGATCATTTGGTGTCTAATTAAAACGTCAGTGGTGCTACTCAACTTAAATGAAGGTAAATTACATTGTGAGCAAAATTATTAATCATATCAATAGTAAATGAAGGGCTAAAGGGTTTTAATGACCTTAGATTGTATCATCTGGTCTCCATTTAAGAAAATCCTCAATTACCAATTATTATTGGTGTTACCGTCATTGGTGTTACTACTCCTACCAGTGGAACAATATTATCATAATGGTACAAATTATTTAAAGTCATTAAGCTGCCATATTAGTTGATTTAGAATTGGAAGATTTATTCAATACAATTTTTATGCCATGCAAAATATGCCATGCATTGTGGCATTTGCCATGCCCAAATGCCACAATTCAAGAAACACCTTATGTCTTGTATGAAAGCGACGAGAGCCATAGTTTCTTAGCAATCTGAGACTGGAATATTGTTTATACATGGTGTGTGTGTGTGTGTGTGTCTCAGACTGCTGAGTCATTGTGGGAGATTGAAACCTGGCTGACAGGTTTCAAACTGTCAGTTGATAAACAGAAAAATCCCATGGGTTCATTTTCAGTGAGACACACCTCAAGAAAACCTTTGAACCTACTGCAATGTAGTTTACCCTCTATAAACACTAACAATAGTGTGGCTAAGTCTACACTGTGTGCAAATTATCAGCACTGGAGTCCACCCTCTATACAGACAGACTATCAGCACTGGAGTCCACCCTCTGTACAGACAGACTATCAGCACTGGAGTCCACCCTCTGTACAGACAATCAGCACCGTTGCCTACACTCTGTAAAGCCTAGATAAATACGTTACGCACACACACCTAGTTGGTTATTATCATTATAATGATGAGATAGCAGGCTGGGCAGTGACCAGTAAGTATCTCTGTATTAAATAGGTTACAGCTAGAAACGTTCATGTTGGTAGATAGCGTTTTTTTCTTCTTCTACGTATAAAAAGGTTAACAGGGCTACACAGGTGAACATATAGGTGACTGGGGAACAGAACAGATTCAACTCAAACAGCTTGTCTATCCAGTAGAAAACGTTTACTTCAGCCCAGCAGTATTACTGTAGAATTACACTACAGATGAAATAATTACACTACAGATGAAATAATTACACTACAGATGAAATAATTACACTACAGATCACATCATTACATAACAAAACCTTCCTAAACACCATATAGCACTGAGGAGGTGATATACAGAAGGGCTTGATGGTAAGTGTTTTTTATAAGAGGGTTATAGGCTCCTGAGTGGCGCAGCGGTATAAGTCACTGCATCTCAGTGCAAGAGGTGTCACTACAGTCCCTGGTTCAAATCCAGGCTGTATCACATCCGGCCTTGATTGGGAGTCCCATAGGGTGGGGAAGGCCTTCATTGTAAATAAGAATTTTTTCTTAACTGACTTGCCTAGTTAGAATAAAAAAAAATATATGAGGGATACTATCTTACATCAGTAATAGCATTAGATAATTCATGGTTGTACATTGTGTTGCAGCAGTGTCTTGCAGGTGTGTTAGTTAGTGATCTGTGGTTGTTCAATGGATGAACATGAATTATTTTACAAAACAAATGAAGGCACACATAGTTATCCATATTGTATTCACTTTATACTTATTGCATGACTGTTGACATGAGTCAACTTAATTTCAAGGGGTTCCTGAGAATATGATACAAAAAGCCTACATATAGTAAATATTTTTGTAATATAGCTAGTTGGGTAGTTTCTTCAATATAAAATCAAAAAAAATTC
The DNA here is from genome assembly GCA_023634145.1 of Thymallus thymallus. Classification (NCBI taxonomy): domain Eukaryota; kingdom Metazoa; phylum Chordata; class Actinopteri; order Salmoniformes; family Salmonidae; genus Thymallus; species Thymallus thymallus. Next base: position 31,580,085 of record CM042399.1, read on the forward strand.
TAATTCCAGAGGATAAGCCTGGAATATCAACGAGTCTAAGGTGATACCTTCCAACAAGCAGGTTGCCTTGCCCTTTACACAACTTCTTAATCATTGCCATGCCAACCATGTTTGACAGAAGAGTTGACTGAAGCAGAAACAGATTGAGCTAGGTTAACAGGGTAGAGTCCTGTAGGCCTGGCCTCTCCTCTCCTCTCCTCTCCTCAGTCCTGGCTGGGGGCCTCAGCACGGGGGACCAGCTTCAGCTTGATAGGCTTCTTTGGGGAGATGAAGCCGTTGTCAGACAGCTCCAGAGGAATCTGAGGACGCATCCAGGAAGTCAATATGAATAACGATATGAATACAGCAGTCTCTCACGTGGTGCTGGGAATAAAACCCCTGTTGCTTAGTTCAACATGAATACAAATTACTTGATTAAACATACAGGAAGCTAAGAACAATATAATCAGTTACAGGTTAATTCTGTTTTGAGATCCTAAACTCACACTAACAGCTACTACAGTCAACGAGACTTGTCATCAAAAGCCAACATTCACCCCCAACATATTCAAACGCATGCAAATATACACACAAAGACTCATACACACCAATGATCCCATTGAGACGATCAGTAATCTCACCTCTGTCTCCTTACAGGTGACGAAGCTGAAGCTCTGGAGGATCTCTACTATCACCAGCTTAATGGCCTGGAGGGCGAATCGCATGCCGATACAGTTCCTTGGCCCCATCCCAAACGGAAGGTAGGTGTAGGGATCAATGTTCTCTCTGTTGTCCTTACTGAACCTGAGGACAGAGGAGTGTTCAGATCAGAGTAGCATTCAGCACCGTGCCCTACACTAAAGACGTGTTCAGCAATAATACAGATCCAAACACAGACTAGTGGTCAGTAACTCTACAGACTATAACTAGAGTAGTGGTCAGTAACTCTACAGACTCTATAACTAGACTAGTGGTCAGTAACTCTACAGACTCTATAACTAGACTAGTGGTCAGTAACTCTACAGACTCTATAACTAGACTAGTGGTCAGTAACTCTACAGACTCTATAACTAGACTAGTGGTCAGTAACTCTACAGACTATAACTAGAGTAGTGGTCAGTAACTCTACAGGCTCTACCTAGAGTAGTGGTCAGTAACTCTACAGACTCTATAACTAGACTAGTGGTCAGTAACTCTACAGACTATAACTAGAATAGTGGTCAGTAACTCTACAGGCTCTACCTAGAGTAGTGGTCAGTAACTCTACAGACTCTATAACTAGACTAGTGGTCAGTAACTCTACAGACTCTATAACTAGACTAGTGGTCAGTAACTCTACAGACTCTATAACTAGAGTAGTGGTCAGTAACTCTACAGACTATAACTAGAGTAGTGGTCAGTAACTCTACAGGCTCTACCTAGAGTAGAGGTCAGTAACTCTACAGGCTCTACAACTAGAGTAGTGGTCAGTAACTCTACAGACTCTATAACTAGACTAGTGGTCAGTAACTCTACAGACTATAACTAGACTAGTGGTCAGTAACTCTACAGATTATAACTAGAGTAGTGGTCAGTAACTCTACAGACTCTATAACTAGAGTAGTGGTCAGTAACTCTACAGACTATAACTAGAGTAGTGGTCAGTAACTCTACAGACTCTATAACTAGAGTAGTGGTCAGTAACTCTACAGACTCTAACTAGAGTAGTGGTCAGTAACTCTACAGACTATAACTAGAGTAGTGGTCAGTAACTCTACAGACTATAACTAGAGTAGTGGTCAGTAACTCTACAGGCTCTATAACTAGAGTAGTGGTCAGTAACTCTACAGGCTCTATAACTAGAGTAGTGGTCAGTAACTCTACAGACTCTATAACTAGAGCAGTGGTCAGTAACTCTACAGACTAACTAGAGTAGTGGTCAGTAACTCTACAGACTATAACTAGAGTAGTGGTCAGTAACTCTACAGACTATAACTAGACTAGTGGTCAGTAACTCTACAGACTCTATAACTAGAGTAGTGGTCAGTAACTCTACAGACTATAACTAGAGTAGTGGTCAGTAACTCTACAGACTATAACTAGAGTAGTGGTCAGTAACTCTACAGACTATAACTAGAGTAGTGGTCAGTAACTCTACAGGCTCTATAACTAGAGTAGTGGTCAGTAACTCTACAGACTAACTAGAGTAGTGGTCAGTAACTCTACAGACTATAACTAGAGTAGTGGTCAGTAACTCTACAGACTATAACTAGACTAGTGGTCAGTAACTCTACAGACTCTATAACTAGACTAGTGGTCAGTAACTCTACAGACTATAACTAGAGTAGTGGTCAGTAACTCTACAGACTCTATAACTAGAGTAGTGGTCAGTAACTCTACAGACTATAACTAGAGTAATGGTCAGTAACTCTACAGACTATAACTAGAGTAGTGGTCAGTAACTCTACAGGCTCTATAACTAGAGTAGTGGTCAGTAACTCTACAGACTAACTAGAGTAGTGGTCAGTAACTCTACAGACTATAACTAGAGTAGTGGTCAGTAACTCTACAGACTATAACTAGACTAGTGGTCAGTAACTCTACAGACTATAACTAGAGTAGTGGTCAGTAACTCTACAGACTCTATAACTAGAGTAGTGGTCAGTAACTCTACAGGCTCTATAACTAGATTAGTGGTCAGTAACTCTACAGACTATAACTAGAGTAGTGGTCAGTAACTCTACAGACTATAACTAGAGTAGTGGTCAGTACCTCTACAGACTCTATAACTAAAATAGTGGTCAGTACCTCTACAGACTATAACTAGAGTAGTGGTCAGTACCTCTACAGACTATAACTAGAGTAGTGGTCAGTAACTCTACAGACTATAACTAGAGTAGTGGTCAGTAACTCTACAGACTCTATAACTAGACTAGTGGTCAGTAACTCTACAGACTCTATAACTAGAGTAGTGGTCAGTAACTCTACAGACTATAACTAGAGTAGTGGTCAGTAACTCTACAGACTCTATAACTAGAGTAGTGGTCAGTAACTCTACAGACTATAACTAGAGTAGTGGTCAGTAACTCTACAGGCTCTATAACTAAAATAGTGGTCAGTAACTGTGGAGTAGGGTGTAGAGTAAACTATTTGTTCCTTACTATGGTAGAGTACAGTAGGATAGAGTAGAGCCAAGAGTTTGGGTCATTCCACACAAAACTGGAACAACATACCATTACTTTTTGTCTCTTTCTGAAATGTAATTACTTACTTTTTCAAAATATAATATACAAAAAAGTTATTTGGAGTAAGGATGTTTGGTACAGGGTCTGTTTTTTGTTCCAGTTTTGTGTGAAACGACCTAGTAGTAAAGTAGAGACCAGTGGTAGTTATGTACCGTACCTCTCTGGTTGGAAGACATCAGGTTTGGGCCAGTGTGTCAGGTGGTGGTGGAGGACCATGACTGGGACCATGACAACAGTTCCCTTGGGGATGGTCACACCATTGACCTCCACGGTCGCCTTGGCAACCCTCTCAAGGCGGCCGAGGATGGGATACACCCGCATGGACTCGTTGATGACCATGTCCAGATACTCCATCTGCATCAGCCCTTCATAGGTGGGTGGAGCCTGCAGGGAGACAGGCACAACTCCATTACCCTTCATGGGAAACACGTAAATGACCCATGGCCATATAGATCCTTTTTAAATACAAGAGGGGCATGAACCCTCTTGTCATGAACCCTAAAAGTTCCAAAATGGGGTGAAAATTGCAGCTTGAGGTCACCTTGTCAGGGAAGGTCTGGTCGATCTCATCCTGCAAGGTAGCCTGGACATCAGGGTTGGTTGCCAGGTTATAGGATAGGAAACCCAGCGTGCTGCTGCTGGTCTCATAGCCTGCAAAGATGTATGTCAACGCCTGGGACAGGATCTCATGGTCCGTCAGCCCTGGAACACAACCACAACACAACCACTGCTGTTCAGTGCTGGCCTGATGCTGGTCAAGCTGGTTTGACCAGCATGGTCTAACTGGTTCTGCTGGCAGACCATTATGATCTAGCTGGTCAAGCTGGTCTGACCAGCATGTTCTAGTTGGTTATGCTGGCATACCAGCCTTCGTTGTGTTTTCGCTGGGAACCAGCCTTTGTTGTGAATTTGCTGGTGATCAGCATTCGCTGTGTTTTTGCTGGTGACCAGCCCTCGCTGTGTTTTGGACACTGGTGACCAGCATAAGCTAAAGCAAAACCAGCATCAAGTCACATTATGCTGGCTTACAAAGTGACCTTTAAATCCTATTGAAATCCAGCCAAAGTGGATTGCCAAAATCTGCATTCAGAATGACTGTCAGGGTTAGAAAGATTAATGAATGGCTTCCCAAGTGGCGCAGTGGTCTAAGGCACGGCATCGCAGTGCTTGAGGCGTCACTACAGACCGGGAGACCCATGAGGCGGCGCACAATTGGCCCAGCGTCGGACGGGATTTCCTTGTCCCATTGCGCTCTAGCGACTCTTTGTGGCTGGGTGGAATTTCCTCTGACACATTAGTGGGGCTGGCTTCCGGGTTAAGCGAGCAGTGTGTCATTGCGGCTCTCAACCTTTGCCTCTCCCGAGTCCGTAGCGGAGTTGCAGCGATGGGACAAGACTGTAACTACCAACTGGTTATCAATTGTAAAAAAAAAAAAATATTAAATAAGATGAATGAGACTACCTAAACCATCTAAACTGGAACAAACATTTCATTAATGTATGCAAGTCCAACTGATAGATTAGTTCAGATTAGCCTCTTGTAGAACAGCATGAGATTAGCTTAAAAACGATACATTTTTCTCTCTGCCTTATGGTAATATGTGTAGAATTGCAGGAAATTTGCTTTAAAACAGAAACATTTTCTCTCAGCCTGGAGGCAAAATGTGTTGAATAATATAAGATTAGCTATACCTTGCATGGGGGCCCCGCGAAACTGCGGTATGCTACTGTCAATCAATGTACATGCAAATACACAGATATTGAAAGAAACTATTTTTTTTAAATCTAACTGCAATAGAGCATAAGACTAGGGACAAGAATTGTGGCATGCTTTGCTCTCCGGAACAGGGTGCCGTTGAAAGGAGTGACAATGGGGGTGGCATTAAGTGTTGAGGAGGATCAGCTGAAATTGAAGATTCCTGGTGTCTGTGACGCCCGCCGTTTGGTGCGACGCAGACCTGGTGGAGAGCGTGGTGAAACGGAGAAGACATTGTCTGTCATGCGGAGTCTTGATGCAGAATCTTTGCCCTTTAGGATGTCAGTTATCCCGTAAAAGCTTTTGTTTCCGAAAATACTACATTGTTTTAGGTGTCGCAGTGTGTAGGAGGGAGATTCCTAGATGTGAGAAGTGTGCAGGAGGGCGTGAGACGAAGGAATGTATAATATCGGTTGAGAAAGTTGTCTGTTAGCCCATGAGGCTGAAGATCAGAAGTGTCTGGTGAGAGAAAGGCAGGTTGATGTTGCCAAGGTCAGAGTAGTGCAGAAAGTGTCTGATGCTGAAGCAGTGAAGAGAGTGGTAGAGGAAGATGGGTACAGGGTGAGGGATCCTGAGAGGATTCCTGTGAGTAGGCAGAGACCAATAGAGAAGGATGGGGATAATATGTGCTTCAGTAAGGTGGGTTTGTTAGCATTCATAGCCATGGCTGTCAACTGTACTGTAGAAATGGAATGTGAGTCACAGAAAATAGAGGTTGTGGTGGCAGATGCAAAGAAGTACTTGGGATTGTGAGGTTTTACTGCAGAAGAGTTGTAGGGGGGTGTTAAGTGTCATTGTTCTGTCCTCCCAGACTGTTGGCCTGGAGTAGGATTAGATAGGGTTAAACAGTGGAATGGTGTGGTGTTTTCTTTTATTGAGGGCTTATAGTTTGTAGGGTAATTTTCCTTTTTCCCAATTTTGTATTACCGTAAATTAAGGTAGGTAGGGCGTGACTGGCCTCACACTCCAATACAGTACGTGACTAGCCTCACACTCCAATACAGTACGTCACTGGCCTCACACTCCAATACAGTCGGTTACTGGCCTCACACTCCAATACAGTATGTGACTAGCCTCACACTCCAATACAGTACATGACTAGCCTCACACTCCAATACATTATGTGACTGGCCTCACACTCCAATACAGTACGTGACTGGCCTCACACTCCAATACAGTACGTGACTGGCCTCACACTCCAATACAGTACTTGACTGGCCTCACACTCCAATATAGTACGTGGCGGTGTATGCACCTAAAAGTTGGATGTGATCCGCCAACCCAATCCCAAAGAAGAAGAATCTGTAGAACCACTAGGTGTAGCCAGTAGATCTGTTGGTTGGTGGCCTTTATGCTGGTGATCGTGACCTCACTTCCTCATTCTGTTGCCAGAACTTTTCTTAAACAAGTAAAGTTTTTAGTCTCATCATTTCTCCAGTTTTAAAGGTTTGGCATGTAAAAATACACAAAATGTACCTCGAAATAGTAAGATAACAGGGCCAGCTAACTATTTCATGGGTTGTGTGATGTTTAAGGTGCAATAATGCTAAATCATCTCGGAATGTTATATAAATTCAACAAAAGAAACCAGTGTGAAATTACCCACATTAAGCTCACCAGCCAACCTACTTACAGAACATTCATATTGCAATGTAAAACCTTACCTATCGATCTTCGGTCCATGAAATGGCGTATCACCCTACTCTGTGACATCTACGTATTAATTCTGAGTTTCAGCGCGATAAACTGATTTTTAAATTTTATTTGTCAAATGAACTAATTGTCTTTTGTTGAATTTATAAACCAACATTACAACCTTGTTTAGCATTATCTAGTCCAACTATTTTCATTTATGGCTAATCCTTATTGTGGCTAGCATCACACTGGACTATATGCTTAACTGTTAATGTATTTTACTGTTAGCTGTAGCACGGCTAGTGGGGGGTCATTGTGGTCAACTGTGTAGCAGTGGGTAATCTGTTGAGATGTGTTGGACAAACATACATACAATTGGATGGTTTTACATGCTAGATAGAAATAGCGCACAAGGTATGCTAAGTGAATAGCCTTTATTTTGTACTGTTAGACTGAATATAGGATATGAAAGCATGTGAATGTATATATTTTTTAAATAATTGTATTACATTTTTATATAGATATATTTCTATTGATATTGACAACTGAATTTATATTTTTCTATAAAGCAATTGTAGTGACTTTCATCTCATAATTTCTTCTGTTCTACAGGAAACAAATCTGTTTTCCAATCTGTTTTCCTGGTCTCAATCCTGGGACCTGTAACAAACACTTCATAAGCCATGAAAATGTTTGTTTTTTTATATGACAGGACATTAGCTTTAAAAATGCAAAGTTCTCTCTCAACTTCATGACAAAATGTGTAAAATAGCATGAGACTAGCTATAAAACTGCACTTTTGTCTTCCCCATAACATGTTGTTATGCAAATGTTATCGGTCTTAGGGCTGGCGAACACTACCACACATTCATGAGCGTTACCCCTGCATATAGTGTAGACGTGCTGGACAGTTCAGAAGAGTTTGTGCATATATTATGACAACATTTTCTGACGTTTTTGTTCGTTTTGGACTTCAATTCGTTTTTTTCAGCTGTTCAGGCACACATAATGTTTTCTGGAGGCAAGCCAAAGTTCAGAGCCGAAGGCTATGCCCCTTCGTCTGTGATTGGTCAACAGTAGGTATTCTTCAATAAAGTCTGTCATTCAACGAGATGATTCATTTTCATGCAAAAAAACATCACAATTATTGACATGTTTCTTGAGTTAATACATTTTAAGGAAATGTATACTGGCTAAGGCATCTCAAAATGGACAAACAGTACTTTTGCCGCTTTTTTTCTCGTTTTTCAAGCACCACAACACAACCAGATACAAAGCAGCCTGGTCTCAGACTAGACGTAACATAGTAAATTTAAATCCGCCGACACTCAAATTCGTATATGTTACGTTTGGTATGGTTACATTAGACAGATGGTTACTTAAGGCAAAAACAAAAGGAGCGTGTTTGGTCGGGATAGATGGGTGGGCGTATAACGCAAATTGTCTAGCAACCCAACTTTAGCATATTTGCAACTTTTCAACTACTAACTACTTTTGAGCTACTTTGCAACTACTTAGCATGTTAGGTAACCCTTCCCCTAACCTTAACCCTTTAACCTAACTTCTAAACTTTACCCTAACCCCTAGCCTAGCTAACGTTAGCCATATTATACATTTAGCACATTAGTAACTTTGCATGTTTTGCAAATTCGTAACATATCTACAATTAATACATACCATGCGAAATGTAACATATCATACTAAATGGAGTGTGTCAGATTTACTCACAGAATAATACAAAATGCTCTGAGACCAGGTTGTACAGAGAGAATCACAACACAATAGCGCTGTTAGCCCTGTTGATGATTTTGAGCTACTTACCTTTGTGTGCGGACCCCTTGGAGTCGTGGTCCTGTGGGATCTGAGAGTCCACCATCAGCTGCATTAAGTCTACTCTGGTCTGCAGGGCCAAATCAAACACCACACCTATCAGTCATCATGATGCTACTTCAGTGGAGTTCAGGGTTGAGAATGGAGTTTGTGGCTAGTACTGACTGGGGTATGGTTGGGTTGGAAATTTGTATTAATTATGGATCCCTGTTAGCTACTGCCAAGGGTCCAGCAAAATTAAGGCAGTTATACAATTTTAAAAACATTACAGAATTCACAGCACACTAAGTGTGTGCCCTCAGGCCCATACTCCACTACCACATATATTCAACACAAAATCCATGAGTATGTGTGTGTAAAGTGTGTATGTTATCATGTGTGTATGCATGTGTCTGTGCCTATGTCTGTGCCTATGTTTGTGTTGCTTCACAGTCCCTGTTGTTCCATAAAGTGTATTTTTATACGTTTTTAAAATCAGATTCTACTTGCATCAGTTAGCAGTTTGTTCTGGACTTGGTGACTGTGAAGAGAACTCTGGTGGCATCTTGTGGGTTATGCATGGTCATCTGAGCTGTATGCTAGACGTTTAAACAGACAGCTCGGTGCTTTCAACATGTCAATACCTCTAACAAATAGTAGTGATTAAATCAATCTCTCCTCTACTTTGAGCCAGGAGAGATTGACATGCATATTATTAATGTTTGCTCTCTGTGTACATCCAAGTGCCAGCCAAGTCCCTCTTTGTGGCACCTTACCACACAACTGAACAGTAGTCCTGGTGAGACAAAACTAGAGTCTGTAGGACCGGCCTTGTTGATAGTGCTGTTAAGAAGGTAGAGCAGTGCTTTATTATGGCCAGACTTCACCACATCTTAGCTACTGTTGTATCAATATGTTTTGACCATAATAATTTACAATCCAGGGTTACTCCAAGGAGTTTAGTCACCTCAACTTTCCACATTATTTATTATAAGATTTAGTTGAGGTTTTTGTTAAGCCTTTTGTTAAGTGTTGCAGTAATTTCAGTCGCAGTGGTAGCTGACCTGTATAGTCTTGAGTCATACATAGACACACTGGCTTTACTCAAAGCCTGTGGCATGTCGTTAGTAAAGAGTAAAAAGTAAGGGGCCTAGACTGCTGCCCTGCGTAATTTCTGATTCTACCTGGATTATGTTGGAGAGGCTTCCATTAAAGAACACCCTCTGTGTTCTGTTAGAGAGGTAACTCTTTATCCACAATATAGCAGGGGGTGTAAAGCCATAACACATAGGTTTTTCCAGCAGCAGACTATGATCGATAATGTCAAAAACCATGCTGAAGTCTAACAAAACAGCCCCCACAATCTTTTTAATCGTCAATTTGTAAATTGTATTTGTCACCTGCCGAATACAACGGGTGTAGACTTTAACGTGAAATTGTTGCTTATGAGCCTGTCCAAACAATAGAGTTAAAACATTTATGAGCATTGCATGACATAAGTATTTGATAACCTACCAACCAGTAAGAATTCCGGCTCTCACAGACCTGTTAGTTTTTCTTTAAGAAGCCCTGCTGTTCTCCACTCATTACCTGTATTAACTGCACCTGTTTGAACTTGTTACCTGTATAAAAGACACCTGTCCACACACTCAATCAAACAGACTCTAACCTCTCCACAATGGCCAAGACCAGAGAGCTGTGTAAGGACATCAGGGATAAAATTGTAGACCTGCACAAGGCTGGGATGGGCTACAGGACAATAGGCAAGCAGCTTGGTGAGAAGGCAACAACTGTTGGCGCAATTATTAGAAAATGGAAGAAGTTCAAGATGACGGTCAATCTCCCTCGTGGGGCATCAATGATCATGAGGAAAGTGAGGGATCAGCCCAGAACTACACGGCAGGACCTGGTCAATGACCTGAAGAGATCTGGGACCACAGTCTCAAAGAAAACCATTAGTAACACACTACGCCGTCATGGATTAAAATCCTGCAGCGCACGCAAGGTCCCCCTGCTCAAGCCAGCGCATGTCCAGGCCCGTCTGAAGTTTGCCAATGACCATCTGGATGACCCAGAGGAGGAATGGGAGAAGGTCATGTGGTCTGATGAGACAAAAATAGAGCTTTTTGGTCTAAACTCCACTCGCCGTGTTTGGAGGAAGAAGAAGGATGAGTACAACCCCAAGAACACCATCCCAACCGTGAAGCATGGAGGTGGAAACATCATTCTTTGGGGATGCTTTTCTGCAAAGGGGACAGGACGACTGCACCGTATTGAGGGGAGGATGGATGGGGCCATGTATCGCAAGATCTTGGCCAACAACCTCCTTCCCTCAGTAAGAGCATTGAAGATGGGTTGTGGCTGGGTCATCCAGTATGACAATGACCCGAAACACACAGCCAGGGCAACTAAGGAGTGGCTCCGTAAGAAGCATCTCAAGGTCCTGGAGTGGCCTAGCCAGTCTCCAGACCTGAACCCAATAGGAAATCTTTGGAGGGAGCTGAAAGTCCGTATTGCCCAGCGACAGCACCGAAACCTGAAGGATCTGGAGAAGGTCTGTATGGAGGAGTGGGCCAAAATCCCTGCTGCAGTGTGTGCAAACCTGGTCAAGAACTACAGGAAACGTATGATCTCTGTAATTGCAAACAAAGGTTTCTGTACCAAATATTAAGTTCTGCTTTTCTGATGTATCAAATACTTATGTCATGCAATAAAATGCAAATTAATTACTTAAAAATCATACAATGTGATTTTCTAGATTTTTGTTTTAGATTCCGTCACTCACAGTTGAAGAGTACATATGATAAAAATGACAGACTTCTACATGCTTTGTAAGTGGGAAAACCTGCAAAATCGGCAGTGTATCAAATACTTGTTCTCCCCACTGTATGTGAATGTCCCAACAACAGAGTTAAAACATTTATGTGAATGTCCCAACAATAGAGTTAAAACATTTATGTGCATGTCCCAACAACAGAGTCATCAGGATAGGTTAGGTTTAGGGTTAAGAGTTAATGGTTGTAGCTCACATTGTGCACATTCTTGCTCCTCTCTGCTTTGATCTTCCTCAGGAAGGAATAGAAGAATTCCATAACACCGGAAGGTAGGAAAGAGACGTTACACTTTTCCAGGAGCGGACGCATGAACGGGAACAACACTGGAGTAAGAGAAGGAGAGAAAGAACAGAAGAAGACAGGAGAGAAAATAAGGGACATTAAGAAACAAGACGACGAGAGAATATTTAAAAAAGAGAGTCAATTTATACTGTACATTAAAATACAAAATACATTGTATAACAAGGCACATCATTCCTCTTAGTCTACATCAGAGAGATATAGGGGCTACATTATTTTCAGACACACACACACACACAACCTTACCTATTAAGATGAGCAGAGGATTTAACAGGTTGAATTTGAGAAGTTCCTTTACGTTAGTGACTAAGGGATCATTGGGTTGGTTAATAGAATCAATGTCCACACTGAACGCGCTACTTGCCACCACGTCCATACTGTAGGCCCCAAAGATTCTGGGAAACACACACACACAATACAATTGATGAGAAATATGTAATGTTACTGCCTCATTCACACATTTAATAAATTACATTACCCATACTCACTCTTTAACATCCAGGACTTCGTCAGAGTCTACCTTCTTCTGCAGAAACTTCACCAGGTTTCTGGAGTGTTGAGTCATTATTTTGAACATCTGTCAAAAAATAAGATACTTATAGTCTTGGTAAACAAGACTTAGGATTCTCACATTTGTTCTGCCTCCTGGCGTCTGAATCTTTTCTCAGGATATAGGGAGGGAAGGTCAACAGTTCTCAATGAGGCTGGGTGTACTGTATACTCCACTAGACGTACTCTGTAGAGGCTGGATGTATACTCCACTAGACGTACTCTGTAGAAGCTGGATGTATACTCCACTAGACGCACTCTGTAGAGGCTGGATGTATACTCCACTAGACATACTCTGTAGAGGGTGGAAGTATACTCCACTAGACGTACTCTGTAGAGGCTGGATGTATACTCTGTAGAGGCTGGATGTATACTCCACCAGACGTACTCTGTAGAGGCTGGATGTATACTCCACTAGACGTACTCTGTAGAGGGTGGATGTATACTCCACAAGACGTACTCTGTAGAGGCTGGATGTATACTCCACTAGACATACTCTGTAGAGGCTGGATGTATACTCCACTAGACGTACTCTGTAGAGGCTGGATGTATACTCCCCTAGACGTACTCTGTAGAGACTGGACGTATACTCGACTAGACGTCCTCTGTAGAGGCTGGATGTTTACTACACTAGACGTACTCTGTAGAGGCTAGATGCATACTCCATTAGACGTACTCTGTAGAGGCTGGATGTTTACTACACTAGACGTACTCTGTAGAGGCTGGATGTATACTGCACTAGACGTACTCTGTAGAGGCTGGATGTATACTGCACTAGACGTACTCTGTAGAGGCTGGATGTATACTCCACTAGACGTACTCTGTAAAGGCTTCACAACCCTTGCTTGCCTTCACCGCACGGAGGGTGGAATTTGTAAGCAAAGTAATGGTGCAATAGTGCTGTGTGTACATGCATGTTTGTGTGTTTACATCTTTGAGTCGTCCACTGGTGAAGGAGGGAGACAGAGTGCTGCGGATCCTCCTCCACTCATCGTCTTCTACGGTCGTTACAGCGTCGTGCAGCTCCCCGTTCAGCCCAAAGTCCTGACCACACACACGTCAGGGGTTAGGATTAGGGTTGAAGGTTAGAGAGAATAGGGTTAGAATTTAAGTTTAGAGGGGTTAAGATTAGGGTTGAAGGTTAGAAAGGTTAGTATTAGGAATGAAGGTTGGAGAGGTTAGGATTAGGGTTGACGGTTAGAGAGGTTAGGATTAGGATTGAAGGTTAGAGAGGTTAGGGTTAAGATTGAAGGTTAGAGAGGTTAGGATTAAGATTGAAGATTAGAGAGTTTAGGGTTAGGATTGAAGGTTAGAGAGGTTAGGATTAGGATTGAAGGTTAGAGAGGTTAGGGTTGTTTGGGTATTTCTGCTTACCCGTCTGTTGGTGAACACTGAGTAACATTCTTTCACCAGGATGGTTTTGATCATGGCTGTGTCCATCACACCCATTACGGGCAGTCTGCCATCAAAGAACCTAAAAGAACCAGAATTACAAATACTAAAATAACTACTAAATACTATTAAGAACTACTAAATACTAAGAATTACTAAGAGGCAAAATTACAAATAGTTTACCAAAATATTGAAAACATGGTTCCTCACGCACACACACATACCCCCACACATCGCCATACTTCTGGTAACATTCATTGTCAAATATGAAGACACCCTGTAAAAGGAGGGAGAGGGGAGATCAGCTTGAGTCCTCATGGTCCTCATGTCAGCACTATATGGACTGACACCCAGTGAGTTTGAGCAACACACCACCTACACACCAGTAAAAGTAGTAGTATTCATGTAGTGGTAATCTCACCCTTTTGTACTCTAAAAACGTCCCTATGAAGGGGAGAGGTTTAGGTCCCTGGATGCCGAGTTTCTTGAAGAATCCATAAGGTGCATATCCATACCTTATTATAGGGTTTGAGAGAAATATTCAGTGAGGGGAAAAAAGACTGTAAAAATAATGGACGGACCCATTGATAACACCACCCCATTGTTTCCTACATTAAGTCTCAGTCTCTCATTTGAAGATCAGGAAGTGTCGATTTAGTGTGTCGCCATCCTGCTTCATGGAGGAGTTTTTGGAAATATCGTATGCAGTTTGAGCTACTCTAGGAAGTGAAGTAGCTGGCTAGCTCAGTGCTGCCCACTCCTTGAGTAACTCAAGTTGATGGCCGACCGGGGTACTGCAGGCTGCCAGTAGCCACTAAATTATCCTTAGAACTTGTGTGTGATTAAAAAATAATTGGTTCAAGGACATATATCTGAAATAGAAGCAAGTATTGGTACCATGATTGTGTTCGGAATAGTTTTTTGCATCCACGAATATTGACCATGAAGATCGCCATACTCCCATATAATGAAAACATTGCCTGCAGTACCCCGGTTGGCCTCAATAAGAGTTCGTAGTATTTTATTTGGTCCATGTAATAATACATAATGCAGTATTATTTCAAATCACAGTAGTTATAGTACAGATAATACACTCAAGACAGTATAAAACACAAAATAAATTACTTCAGATACTTGTTGGCTATGTAATGTTTACATATAATGTATTTATGTAAACTTGACCCTTATTGCCACAGTCTACTACTGTGTGATGTTTTCAACTTAAAAGGTACTACATGTAACACTTCACAAACGAACCATCTCTTGTTGTCAAATTGACAGGGACCAGCAAATCTCTTGTTTTCAGATGGACTGGTCCGTTGACAACAATAGATTTGCTGTCCACAGTCAATTTGACAGCAAGAGATGTCTGTCTTTTGTTGAACAATAAGAAGGTTGCACCATTAGAATACAATTGTGTGTGGGTCAAATAACATTTTGGGGAAAAAATATTGTGAAACACTATCATTCCATTATTTCTGTAAATATATTAAGGACATTTTGTGAAATTACACTGCATAGATTATTACATATATTGTAACCTTTAACCATGTCCAACTTTCCTTCCTTTTCTCAACAGCAGGTTAGGACAGCAAGCATGATTATTAACCTTTCCTAATAAAGGTGCTTACCACATAATGAGAGCAAATATTATCGCTATCAGAGTCCATGTCTCTGTAGAGAAGGAAGGAAAGTACCACATCGTGTCTCCGCTCTGTTGCGCTTTTGGCTCTGACTGTAGGTCTCACCGACCTGTATTTCTCTCTTCTTCTATAACATTAAGGCATTCCACAAACAAACGTTAGGTGTAATTATTTTACTTCCATAGTTTGAAGGTTAACAGGCAATTATTTAGTGAGAGAGGGGGGTGGGGGGGAACGCATAGAGATAGATATAGGACTCATCTTTATATATGTGCCATTATAGCATCTGTGACAGCATGGGCAGCGCCATTGAGGCTACAACCCATAGGAATCCCCATCCAGATGAATCCTTTGACTACTTTAAATTGGCAGTAGCTTGGAGGAAGCCCTCAATGGCGCTACCCATGCTAAAATGCATTTTGGCCACTAGAGTCCTCTATCATTCTCTATGGGGAGCAGAGGAGGCGGGCAGAAGTAAAACAAACGCTGTTGCAACAGCCTGGTGATCTAAGACTGTCAAACTCCAGTCCAAATAGAGGGGTTGGTTGTGATTTTGTCCAATAAGAAACTAGTTTCTGTGCAAGAAGTGTCCCTTTGCGCAATGTTTTGCTACGGTTTGATACGTGAGCAACTGAAGGCAATAAACAACTTATCTGATAGCATCGATAAGTCAGAAACATTTATTCTAGTGTCAGAATGACTACAACGTGTAGGCTATAGTGATGTGTCATGCGCAAAAGATGCGGCTCTGAGAGCCGATGCTTTGTAGTGAATCAGAAGAGCCGGCTCGCATCGAGTGAGAGCCGGCTCCCAGTTTTTTTCCTTTCGCTGCGTGCTTACAGGCAGAACTTTGTTTTGATTGGTCAGCAATCGCATCGCGGCCAATCAGATGTGAGGATATGGGATCATACCATTATGTAAAAACAGAGAGGGGGGTGAAGTGAAGCGGCACTCCACTGCAAGTTAATGAGTCGTAACAACGTTAATAACGACACTGTCTGTCAGATAGCGGTGAGGAGAGTGTGTGAGTCGTAACTATGAGTGACACCCGAAAGAGAAGCAGCATCTGGCTCCAGTTTAAAGACAATGGAAACAACAAAGCAGAGTGCGTTCACTGCAAGATGAAAATTACTTTAAGAGCAGGTTCCACCACAAACCTGCATAGACATATGAGAACTGTCCATCCTACAGTGCAGTTAGAGGAGAGAGGGCAAGCTAGCACCCCATCTACAGATCCTGGTGTGTCTCATCCCCAAAAAACAGCAACTGCAGCAGCATCTACTGGCTTCCCCACACATGCAGGTATAACCTCTCCTACTGCAGCTCAAAGCAAAATAAGCCAGTTTATACCCAAAGTGATGACCCCATCCAAACAGCACAGCATTGATGTAGAGCTAGCTAAAATGATAGCTACTGATTTCCAACCCTTTTCAATTGTGGAGGACAGAGGTTTTAAAAGTTTTGTCAAAACTTTAAATCCCACATACACTCTTCCCAGTAGAAAAACATTGTCCCAAACAACAATACCTAAACTATATGACACAGAACGGGCATTATGGCAAGTAAGGGTGAAACAAGCTCCATCAGTTTGCCTGACAACTGACTGCTGGACCTCCAGAACAACCTGCTCTTTCATGGCTGTCACTTGCCATTTCATTGAAAATTACAAGATGACATCTTGCCTTTTGGACTGCTTTGAGTTCACAGAGAGACACAGTGCAGAAAACCTAGCAGATGAGCTAGTAAGAGTGGCAAAAGAGTGGCAAGTAGAGGACAAAGTAGTGTGCTGTGTGAGTGACAATGCAGCAAACATCACCAAAGCCATAAAAATTCTTAAGTGGACCCATCACCCATGTCTGGCACATACACTAAACCTCATGATTAGAGATGCCCTAAAGGTGGTCAAACCAACCGTGGATAAGGTGAAGGCTGTTGTGGAGTTTTTCCACAAAAGCACAGTTGCAACACAGAGGCTAAAGTCCACACAGTGCCAGATGGGGATGCCTGAACTGAGGCCCAAACAAGAGTGTGCCACCAGGTGGAACTCAACATTTTATATGTTGAAACGAATTCTTGAAACAAAAGATGCCATCATCTCCACCCTGGCCCTCATCAACGCACCAGTTGATGCTCTATGTCAAGAGGAATGGGAGCTGGTGAAAGAGGTCTGCACCGTCCTGCAACCATTTGAGGAGGTGACTGTGGAAATAAGTGCAGACAGGTACCTTGGACCATTTTTTTTCACTACTACCATTCAGTCACTATTATACATTGCAGAAACAATACAGTATAATGTGCCACATATAATATGCCACATACTTTAAAAAAAGCTTCATTTTAAAAGTTGCTGTTTCTCTCCCTCAGCTATGTTTCTGCCTCAAAAATGCTCCTGCTATGCAAAGGTTTGCAGCGTGTGACAGCCCAACAGACTGTAACCATGCAGAAAGGGAAAGAATTGGTTGCAGCTCTTTGTTCAGCCATGGACCGGAAAGTTCTGCGTATGGAGTACAACACTGTCCACTCAGAAACCACATTATTGGATCCTAGGTTTAAAAAACTTGCATTCAATGACAACAGAGCTGTTGATGAGGCACTTCAGAGAATTAGTGCAGCAGCAAGATGCACCCCTAGCAGCCAGCCAGCTCCGCCATTAGAAGGCCAAGTGTATGAGGAACCACAAACCTCTGTTGTTTGGAGGCTTTTTGATGAAAGAGCTACAGGAGATGCTACAAGAAGAAATCCTACAGCTGATGCTATACTGGAGGTGAGGTCTTATCTTGAGGAGCCCATCATCCAACGAGCAGAAGACCCACTGAGCTGGTGGCAGGCCAAGGCCTCAGTCTTTCCACGCCTGGCGAAGGTGATGGAAGGGAGACTGTGTATTGTGGCAACATCGGTTCCTTCAGAGAGAATCTTCTCAAAAACAGGGCAGATAATCTCAGAAAGAAGAAATAGGATCAGTCCATCAAAGCTGAGGCATCTGATTTTTTTGAATGCCAATCTTCACTGAGGACATTAATACTGTTTGCTTGAGTTTGGTTCTAGTTCTGTTCTAGTTCAATTCTGTTTATTTGCTGTTTTTTTGTTGTTAATTTGTGCAAAAAAATGTTTGATTAAAATGATTAAAAACAAAAGAATGCTTTTGTAACAAAATAAATGCATAAAAACACTGCACATGAAAGGGTTTTCAACACACAAACCATTTTTTTTTTTTAAAGTTAGGGTAAAATAAAGGCCTACAAAAAAATCCTAAATTAAGAGCCGTTCAGGAGTCGAAAGAGCCGGCTCTTCTTTGGGAGCTGAGCCAAAAGAGCCGGCTCTCGGAAAAGAGCCGAACTTCCCATCACTAGTAGGCTAAATAGGATACTTTTGTTCATAAAGTCAGTCTCATCCAAAACTGAGCTTTGTAATTGATTTCCTCATGACTTACTTTAGGGTTGGGTTTTGATTTCAACTGGGCCCACTTAGACAGCTACGGTGATTGCGCTCTCTCCAATCCTACCACAGAACACACAGAAACACAGACGGTGAGACAGACCTTCCCACCAGCCGCAGATGATCTGATTTTGTTCACATACAGTTGAAGTCGGAAGTTTACATACACCTTAGCCAAATACAATTAAACTCAGTTTTTCACAATTCCTGACATTTAATCCTGGTAAAAAATCCCCTGTTTTAGGTAAATTAGGTTCACCACTTTATTTTAAGAATATGAAATGCCAGAATAATAGTAGAGATAATTATTAATTTCAGCTTTTATTTCTTTCATCACATTCCCAGTGGGTCAGAAGTTTACATACACTCAATTAGTATTTGGTAGCATTGCCTTTCAACTGTTTAAATTGGGTCAAACGTTTCGGGTAGCCTTCCACAAGCTTCCCACAATAAGTTGGGTGAATTTTGGCCCATTCCTCCTGACAGAACTGGTGTAACTGAGTCAGGTCTGTAGGCCTCCTTGCTCGCACACGCTTTTTCAGTTCTGCCTACATATTTTCTATAGGATTGAGGTCAGGGCTTTGTGATGGCCACTCCAATACCTTGACTTTGTTGTCCTTAAGCCATTTTGCCACAACTTTGGAAGTATGCTTGGGGTCATTGTCCATTTGGAAGACCCATTTGCGACCAAGCTTTAACTTCCTTACTGATGTCTTGAGATGTTGCTTCAATATATACACATAATTTTCCTTCCTCATGATGCAATTTATTTTGTGAAGTGCACCAGACCCTCCTGCAGCAAAGCACCCCCACAACATGATGCTGCCACCCCCTTGCTTCACGGTTGGGATGGTGTTCTTTGGCTTGCAAGCCTCTCCCTTTTTCCTCCAATGATAACGATGGTCATTATGGACAAACAGTTCTATTTTTGTTTCATCAGACCAGAGGACATTTTGCCAAAAAGTATGATCTTTGTTCCCATGTGCAGTTGCATAGTCTGGCTTTTTTATGGCGGTTTTGGAGCAGTGGCTTCTTCCTTGCTGAGCGGCCTTTCAGGTTATGTCAATATAGGACTTGTTTTACTGTGGATATAGATACTTTTGTACCTGTTTCCTCCAGCATCTTCACAATGTCCTTTGCTGTTGTTCTGGGATTGATTTGCACTTTTTGCACCAAAGTACATTAATCTCTAGGAGACAGAACGCATCTCCTTCCTGAGCGGTACGACGGCTGCGTGGTCCCATGGTGTTTATACTTGCGTACTATTGTTTGTACAGTTGAACGTGGTACCTTCAGGCGTTCGGAAATTGCTCCCAACGATGAACCAGACTTTTCGGGGTCTACCATTTTTTTACGAGGTCTTGGCTGATTTCTTTTGATTTTCCCATGATGTCAAGCAAAGAGGCACTGAGTTTGAAGGTAGGCCTTGAAGTACATCCACAGGTACACCTCCAATTGACTCAAATTAGCCTATCAGAAGCTTCTAAAGCCATGACATACTTTTCTGGAATTTTCCAAGCTGTTTAAAGGCAGAGTCAACTTAGTGTATGTAAACTTCTGACCCACTGGAATTGTGATATAGTGATTTCTAAGTGAAAAAATCTCTCTGTAAACAATTGTTGGAAGAATTACTTGTATCATGCACAAAGTAGATGTCCTAACCGACTTGCCAAAACTATAGTTTGTTAACATGAAATCTGTGGAGTGGTTGAAAAATGAGTTTTAATGACTTCAACCTAAGTGTATCTAAACTTCGACTTCAAATGTAAGTACGGAAGTCAAAAGTTCAGCCTGCTGCACAGACACTAGGCCTACAGAGGCTCTAGTCTAGAATGCCCGGTTAAATTGTTTTAAATAGTTAAATGAGTGAGAAATAGATGTCATTGTTGCAATAGTTTGTGAGTGGGCAAATCGAATAAAATTGTATTGGTCACATACACGTTGTAGAAATGCTTGTGCTTCTAGCTCCGACAGTGCAGAAATATCTAACAAGTATTATCTAACAATTCCACAACATATCCCCAATACACACAAATCTAAGTAAGGAATGAGTTAAGACTACATACATATATGGACAAGCGATGTCAGAGCGGCATGGACTAAGATACAGTAGAATAGTATAGAATACAGTATATACATATGAGATGAGTAATGCCAGATATGTAAACATTATTAAAAAGTGACTAGTGTTCCGTTTCTTAAAGGCAGCAGCCTCTAATGTACTAGTGAAGGCTGTTTAACTGTCTGATGGCCTTGAGATGGAAGCTGTTTTTCAGCCTCTCAGTCCCAGCTTTGATGCACCTGTACTGACCTCGCCTTCTGGATGATAGTGGGTGGTTGATGTCCTTGATGATCTTTTTGGCCATCGAGTGATCTTGTGACATCGAGTGCTATAGGTGTCCTGGAGGGCGGGTAGTTTGCCCCCGGTAATGCGTTGGGCAGACCGTACCACCCTCTGGAGAGCCTTGCTGTTGCGGGCAGTGCAGCTGCCGTACCAGGCGGTGATACAGCCCCCCCCCAGAAACATCTACTATCATCTTAAATTGACATGTTTAATTATTTTGCCATATTAAATGATTGGATATTGCGCAAATTTCCCGAATGTGGACAGTTTGTGTTAGGCTACTTACTAGCTTGCATTTTCACCCCAAACTATTTATTGATTCCAGCGTGATATCGATGGAAGCAGGCACTTAAATTGGTGGGGGACAAGGGGTCATGACCAACCCCCCCCCCAACCCCCCACTAGACAGTACTACTGAATTCCTTATTTTATTTTATATTTTATGTTTTTACAACATTGTGCAGGCCACATCACAATTTTTCAAATATATAACTCTGAGTCACCTTAAAATAGATTATGATGTCTGAAGGACAACTAAGAATTAGAAAAAGTAACAGCAGTCAATTACAAAGAATTGTACCGCTACAAGAAAATCAGTGTGCCAAGTTGTGTCTAAGATGGGTGGGTGTGCGTCACTGAGCTAACACTGGCAAAAGGATGAATGTACATATATAATTAATTTGAATAACTAACCTCTTATGTATGCCCTTGTGTCCTGGGGGGTGGTTGGTTCAGATGAGCTTCCTCCAGAGATGCCTTCAGCAATAGGCCACCCACTGTTTTGACTGAGGGCCATCTCTTCAGCCTCTGTGAGTGGTGGTGGTGGCCCCCTGTTTTTCGGCCCTCAGCCTTTTTTCTATTGGCTATAATGGAGGTCAAATTTGACCTCCATATGTCCAGTAAGCACACATTTGGAGACTTGTATGTATAAAGGCATTTAGGTGTTACTTTCAAATAGACAATATTAAATACTGGCAGTTCACTAACTACTTTAATATATCACATGTTGAATGTAGCCACTGAATGCTGCCAAGTACGTTTTGTGCCTGTTGGGTTGCAACTGCATAAATATTAAACACACGCACACACACACACACTATATATAAATGTTAAATAAGTGGAACACTCAAGATAAAACGTTTCTTTTTTTCAATTAATACTCACGCATTGACTCAGTCAGCAATCTTTCTGCCACGCCAGCTCACATTCTTTTGCTGCTGCTACTGTATTGCTTTTTTTCTTAAATATATACTCATACTGCATATGCATTCATTCATTTTCCCAACTCCATTGAGGAGAAGTAGGAGGTTCGAGCACTTTTCTCTCCTGTTGCCATGATGAATCATGTTATCTGCTTTCCATTGATGAGGGCTATTTATCTCCTCATGCACGTGCTTTACTCAGGGTTAACCCCCCCTTTCTTTGAGAAAGAATTGTTATAATCTCCACCTGGCACAGCCAGAAGAGGACTGGTCACCGCTCAGAGCCTGGTTGCTCTCTAGATTTCTTCCTAGGTTTTTGCCTTTCTAGGGAGTTTTTCCTAGCCACCGTCCTTCTACATCTGCATTGCTTGCTGTTTGGGGTTTTAGGCTGGGTTTCTGTATAGCACTTTGTGACATTGGCTGATGTTAAAAGGGCTTTATAAATACATTTGATTGATTGATTGATTGATTGATTGATTGAACTCAGAGTTGATTGAACTAATTTTTATCACCTGTTCTGAAACCGAAAACTGAGTTTGCTAGCTCAGTGTTAGTCAACCCAGAGTTCAAGTTTAAACTCAGAGTTTGTTAAAACTGCTTTCTGAAACAGAGCCCAGGCAACCAGCCCACTATGTTAGGTTTACCTGGTAACTGGACATGTAGTATTTTACCCTAATTATTACGCAATTGCCACTGTGTGATATTTTCAATTTAACCATGTTCATAGATAGATAGATAGATAGATAGATAGATAGATAGATAGATAGATAGATAGATAGATAGATAGATAGATAGATAGATAGATAGATAGATAGATAGATAGATAGATAGATAGATAGATAGATAGATAGATAGATAGATAGATAGATAGATAGATAGATAGATAGATAGATAGATAGATAGATAGATACTTTACTTTATTGATCCCGAGGGGAAATGTCTTCGTCAAGCAGCTACGAAAAAAACAGGGCAGGTGCAAAATGCCAGAACGAAAATACACAAAAGACAGATACACGATACATGATACAAAAAGTATCAAAATACAAGAAGTCTGGAGTGCAAAAAAGCTATAAAAAGACATATATGTACACTATACATTGTTACAGAGTGTTAGGTAAAAAAAAAAAAAGACAAAAATGTTGCAAGTTGATATAGATAAATAAGGAGTATTTGCATGGTTAACTATACTATACAGGTCGATGGCAGAGAAATACTTAAATAGCTAAAAGTGCGTATGTTATAAGTGAGGGTAATAATAGTTACTTAATATACAGTCTGGTTAAATGAACAGGCAAGTGAATATTTTGCATGGTTAAATTAACTGTACAGGTAAATATACAGTTAAATTGACAGGTAAGTGAATATTTGCATCCAACATCCATCAATGTATAGTGTACATATTCAGCCAATGTCTTTTTATAGCTTTTATTTTTTTTGCACTCCAGATATCTTGTATTTCTATACTTTTTCATACTGCCGCTCTATGTATCATGTACCGTGTATCTGTCTTTTGTGTACTTTCGTTCTATCTATCTATCTATCTATCTATCTATCTATCTATCTATCTATCTATCTATCTATCTATCTATCTATCTATCTATCTATCTATCTATCTATCTATCTATCTATCTATCTATCTATCTATCTATCTATCTATCTGTCTGTCTGTCTGTCTGTCTGTCTGTCTGTCTGTCTGTCTGTCTGTCTGTCTGTCTGTCTGTCTGTCTGTCTGACTGTCTGTCTGTCTGTCTGTCTGTCTGTCTGTCTGTCTGTCTGTCTGTCTGTCTGTCTGTCTGTCTGTCTGTCTGTCTGTCTGTCTGTCTGTCTGTCTGTCTGTCTGTCTGTCTATCTATCTATCTATCTATCTATCTATCTATCTATCTATCTTTCTATCTATCTATCTATCTATCTATCTAAAATACAGTCCTTAGTGCTCATGGTTTAATTACAGATAAATGCACGTATTGCACATTCAATATACTAAAAGCAATGAAAAAAGATACAACTGACAGGATACTAATATGTATTCCTGAGTGAATGACTACGTAAGTTAAGTCCAAGAATTACTTACAATATTTCACGTGATATGATATAACAACTTTACATGAATATGTATATACAGGCCTGAATGAATAAAAATAAATGTATCTTCTCACCCAGTAGCAGGGGCTGAATGGTCTTGAAGGCACTGGAGAAGTCAAAAAACATAACCCTCACAGTGCAACCTGTGTTGTCCAGGTGAGAGTAGGCCCTCTGCAGAAGGTAGATGATTGCATCATCCACCCGATGTTGCGCTGATATGCGAACTACAGGGGGTCCAGTGATAGTATCGCCATGTCGCTGTAGAAAAGGAAGGAAAGTACTTGCTCTGTAGCTCACTTTTGCTGACCGTATTCTCACATCCTTTTTGAAAGAGCAAAACTTTAGAGCGAGACATGGAAAATCTCAATTGCATTCCCATCGCGTCCTCTCTCCTCGTCTCCTTTTCAAAACCCATTAGATGAGAAAGTCCTGTCATTTACCTGTACAGTTAATGTAACCATGCAAATATTCACTTACCTGTAAATTTAACTGTATATTTACCTGTACAGTTAATTTAACCATGCAAAACCTTCTCTTCCAATGAGTTTTGAGAAGGAGAAGCGGAGAGAGGACGCAAAGATAATAAATTGAAATCTTTGAAAAGAAAGAACTTGGAAATCAATTATATTAAAGTGAAATAGATAGTAAACAAAAGTGAAATAAACAATATAAAATGAACATTACACTCAAAACATTTCCAAAGCAATAGAGGCATTTCAAATGTCATATTATGTATCTATACAGAGTTGAAACAATGTGCAAATAGTTAAAGTACAAAAGAGAAAATAAATAAACATAAACATGGGTTATATTTACAATGGTGTTTGTTCTTCACTGGTTGCTTTTTTCTTGTGGCAACAGGTCACAAATCTTGCTGCTGTTTTGGCACACTGTGGTATTTCACCCAGTAGAAATGGGAGTTTATTTTCAAATTCTTTGTGGATCTGTGTAATCTGAGGGAAGTATGTGTCTAATATGGTCATAGAAATGCAGTGGTGGAAAAAGTACCCAATTATCATACTTGAGTAAAAGTAAATATACCTTCATAGAAATTACCCAGTAAAATAATACTTAAGTCTAAAAGTATTTGGTTTTAAAAACAAAAATAAATGTAATTGTTAAAATATACAGTACCAGTCAAAGGTTAGGACACACCTACTCATTCCAGGGTTTTTCTTTATTTTTACTATTTTCTACATTGTAGAAAAAATGTGAATACATCAAAACTATAAAAGAACACATATGGAATCATGTAGTAATCCAAAAAGTGATAAACAAATCCAAATATATGTTATATTTGAGATTCTTCAAAGTAGGCAGCCTTTGCCTTGACGACAGCATTGCAAGCTCTTGGCATTCTCTCAACCAGCTTCATGAGGTAGTGCGCCGCCCTATGGGACTCCCAATCATGGCCGGTTGTGATACAGCCTGGAGGTAGTCACCTGGAATGCATTTCTATTAACAGGTGTGCCTTGTTAAAAGTTAATTTGTGGAATTTCTTTCCTTCTTGCCTTTTCTCTCAGATCGTCCATAGCTTTGTGGAAGTTACCAGCAAAATTTATTGTGTGAACTTTGAAGAAAAAACTAGAGGTGACTGGGAAAAATCGTTTTGAATGGCATAGCCGCAGGATGTAGGGGTAATGGGGGGTGCTGCAGCACCCAGTGATACATTGAAATAATTTTGACAAAGTTAGGCTATAAAGAAACATTTCCCCCAAAACTATATTACTCCTGTCTGATCAGACATCAATAAAATGATTCAAAACAGAGAACAAGCACATGCAGTTGGGAAGGCTGCAATTTGGGCAGCAAGCATGCCCAGTGGTGTAAAGTACTTTAAAATACTACTTCAAATCAAATCAAATGTAATTTGTCACATGCGCCAAATACAACAGGTGTAGACTTTACTGTGAAATGCTTACAAACAAGCCCTCAATAACCAACAATGCAGAATAAAAAATATTCTATATAGAAATAACCCATAAAAAAAACTAAAGTAATACAATAAAATAACAATGCAGGCTAGTCGAGGTAATTGAGGCAATAAGTACATGTAGGTATAGTTAAAGTGACTATGCATAGATAATAAACAGAGTAGCAGCAGCGTAAAAAAAGGTGGCCAACGCAAATAGTGCGGGTAGCCATTCAATTAACTGTTTAGCAGTCTGATGACTTGGGGGTTGAATAGGAATAGGAGTTGTCATACCCTCTTCATGACTGTCTAAGTGTGTTTGGATCATGATGGTTTGTTAGGGATGTGGAAGCACGCCCCATGCATTGATTCGATCACCGTGGAAATGAGGGATAGAGGGTAACTGTACCTAGCAGTGATCTGGTTGATGTCCAGGTAATCAATGCACGGGCGCAGGCCCCCGTCTTTCTTCTTCACAAAAAAATTAACTTGAGGAGGCGGGTGAAGTGGAGGACCGTATGAACCCTGACGCAGGGATTCGGAGACGTATGTTTCCATAGCCTCCATCTCCGTCTGCGACAGGGGATACACATGACTCCTGGGAAATACAGTATCTACCTTGAGGTTTATCGCACAATCCCCCGGGCGATGAGGTGGTAATTTGGTCGCCTTCTCCGCCAAATCAAGGTATTCTGGGGGAATGCGCACGGTGGAGAAATTTGTCTGGACTTTCCACCGTGGTGGCAGCAACGGAAACACCTATACACCTACCCAGACACTCTTGTGACCAAGACAGCCCTCTGCTGCCACGAAAGGTGGGGTTGTGAAAGGATAACCAGGGCAGACCTAGTACTACTGGAAATGCAGGAGAATCAATAAGGAAAAAGCTAATTTTCTCCCTATGATTCCCCTGCGTAATCGTAGTTACCAGGCCTGTAGCCTCCCTAACTAGACCAGACCCTAATGGTAGACTATCAAGAGCCCTGATGGGGAGGGGGATGGACAGGGGAACAACAGGAATACCTAGCCTACTAGCTAAAGCTCTGTCCATAAAATTCCCAGCTGCGCCTGAATCGACTAGCGCCTAACACTGGGGAATTCCAGCAAAATTAGGAAAAGAAACAGGGAGGTATAGGTGCGCAACAGAGGGCTCGTGTGAGTGGTGTATTTACTCACCTGGGGTGATGCACCAGAGGGCTCGGTGTGAGTGGTGTATTTACTCACCTGGGGTGATGCAAAAGTACCCTGCCTGCCGGCTATAGGCCCAGTACTCTGATGGCACTGGAAGAGCACTGGGCCTGTCCACGGTGAGGTTGAAGGGAACTAGGCGCAGAGCGAGAGTACGATGCAAACATGTTTTATTCCACAAATAAAACACTACTAAATAACAAACGAATGAAACACTGTGGCGTTGGGTTAACACACACAAACAATGATCCACAACGCAGGTGGCTGTGCAGTGCACATAAATAGAATCCCCAATTAGAGACAACTCTAGACAGCTGTCTCTAATTGGGGATCACTAACAACCCACTCCTGTGATGTGAGGACCTGACTGTGGCCATCCCACTCCCTCTAGTGGGAGTCAGAGGCCTGGCCTCAGTCAGGCCCTCACACATGGATTTCGATTTGGTTTGGATTATTTATTTTTTTACTATTAAATGCACTATACATTATGTGGGTTGAATGCTGTAATAACACATAATAAAACAAGTAATATAACTCCCATGATGTGACTACTTATTAACCATCATTCATTCAAATGACTATACTATTAAATATTTCAGTTGTGTATATTACATTTGTTTTATTTGATGACTATTATTTTATTCCAAGTCATCATCTCATCTTTATAGAGCTGTTGGCTATGCTGTCTGACAAAATCACTATTTTGTAGTCATTTAAAGTAAAAAAGGTATACTTTTATGGCTGCTAAATACCAACTATCAATCATTTAGATCATGTATACTGAACAAAAATATAAACGCAACATGCAACACTTGGAAGCCAGGCCCAACCTCCATGGAGCCAGGCCCAGCCAATCAGAATGAGTTTTTCCACACAAAAGGGCTGTATTACAGGCAGAAATACTCCTCAGCATCCCTAGCCACAATTGGGTGCACTGAATTAGGCTAATCTTAAAGCACTTAAAATGAACTTTTAGCAACTTTTAATTTAAATGAAAGTGCTTAGTAAGTTTATAATTGTGTTTGTGCATTGTTTTTTATACCGGTTTTAGGAAGAATAATCCCATGTAGGACATGTCTGGCCCCCCTGTAAATAACCTTTTTGAAATCTGGTATCCATAAAAATATAGCTGAATAGCCCTGCTGAATTATTATTATTTTTGAGTATACTGTAGTATTTACTGTAGTGTTTTTACTGACATTACTGTAGTATTTACTGTAGTGTTTTTGCAGACATTACTGTAGTATTTACTGTAGTGTTTTTACTGACATTACTGTAGTATTTACTGTAGTGTTTTTGCAGACATTACTGTAGTATTTATTGTAGTGTTTTTGGGGACACTACTGTAGCGTTTACTAAAGTGTTTTTGTGGACACTACTGTAGTATTTATTGTAGTGTTTTTGGGGACTGTTGTAGACTGTAGTATTTATTGTAGTGTTTTTGGGGACACTACTGTAGTATTTATTGTAGTGTTTTTGGGGACTGTTGTAGACTGTAGTATTTATTGTAGTGTTTTTGGGGACACTACTGTAGTATTTATTGTAGTGTTTTTGGGGACTGTTGTAGACTGTAGTATTTATTGTAGTGTTTTTGGGGACACTACTGTAGTATTTATTGTAGTGTTTTTTGGGACACTACTGTAGCGTTTACTAAAGTGTTTTTGTCATAGAATAGGGGTGAAGATCAGGGGGAGGAGGTTGTGGAGTTCTCCTTTTTTGATTTGAGTAAAACAAACTTTAATGGATTTAAAATGTAATCTATAATAAACTAGTATTGTTTATGTGGGATCTGAGACTGGAATATTGCTTATACCCGACGTGTGTGTGTGTCTCAGAGTGTGTGTGTGTGTGTGTGTCAGAGTGCTGAGTCACTGTGAGAGTTTGGAACCTGACTGGCAGAAACTAGACTGTTTGGTTGGGTTACCTCTGAAAGAGAGAGATTGGTACTGATCAACTACCTGGCCAGAGGTTAAGGTAATAAATATCTTGTTGGTAATAAATACCTTGTTCATGTTGGTAGCCTACACATAACAGACCAACAGGTGAACATATAGGTGACTGGGGAACAGAACAGATTCAACTCAAACAGCTTGTCTATTCAGTAGAAAACATTTACTTCAGCCCAGCAGTATTACTGTAGAATTACACTACAGATGAAATAATTACACTAGAGATGAAATAATTACACTACAGATTAAATAATTACACTACAGATGAAATTACACTACAGATGAAATAATTACATTACAGATGACGTCATTACATAACAACACATTCCTAAAAACCATTAAAAACTAAAAGCAATTTTTAAGTGAGAAGTAGGCATTGGTCTGAAGCCAAAAAATAAAGGAAATTCCCATGAGCACCATAATGCCTACTCCACCCATGCTCTACCAACACACAGCTTTGACCTTCTACAGTATCTATGTTGGTCTATTGTACTTCAAACAGTGTGTATTGTGTACCCCCACAATAGGTGCTCCCACAATAATATGATTTGTACTGCAAACAGGTTAAAGTATTGGAATCCTCACACACCACACTAATCCCATTCCACTAGCTTTTCAAGCTTTTTTATTATATTATTATACACTATATATACAAAAGTATGTGGACACCCCATTGAAATAAGTGGATTTGACTATCTCAGCCACATCTGTTGCTGACAGGTGTATAAAATAGAGCACACCACCATGCAATCTCCATAGACAAACATTTTCAGTAGAATGGCCTTACTGAAGAGGTCAGTGACTTTCAACGTTCCAACAAGTCAGTTTGTCAAATTTCTGCCCTGCTAGAGCTGCCCCGGTCAAATGTAAGTGCTGTTATTCTGAAGTGGAAACATCTAGGAGCAACAACGGCTCAGCCGCAAACTCGTAGGCCACACAAGCTCACAGAACGGGACCGGTGAGTACTGAAAATTCCTGGCTCCTCGGTTGCAAACTGCCTCTGGAAGCAACGTCAGCACAAGAACTGTTCGTCAGGAGCTTCATGACATGGGTTTTCATGGCCGCACACAATCCTAAAATCAATGTGCAATGCCAAGTGTCGACTGGAGTGTGGTAAAGCTCGCAGCCATTTGACTCTGGAGCAGTGGAAACGCGTTCTCTGGAGTGATCAATCACGCTTCACCATCTGGTGGTCCAACTGAAAAATCTGGGTTTGGCGGATGCCAGGAGACCTCTACCTGCCTGAAAGCATAGTGCCAACTGTAAAGTTTGGTGGAGGAGGAATAATGGTCTGGGGCTGTTTTTCATAGTTCGGGCTAGGCCCCTTAGTTCCAGTGAAGGGAAATCGTAATGCTACAACATACAATGACATTATATACAATTCTGTGCTTCCAACTTTGTTGAAACAGTTTGGGGAAGGACCCTTTCCTGTTTCAGCATGACAATGCCTCCATGCACAAAGTGAAGTGCATATAGAAATGGTTTGTCGAGATCAGTGTGGAAAAACCATTGAACACCTTAGGGTTGAATTGGAACGCAGACTGCGAGCCAGGCCTAATCGCCCAACATCAGTGCCCGCTCTCACTAATGTGTTTATGACTGAATGGAAGCAAGTCCCTGCAACAATGTTCCAACATCTAGTAGAAACCATTCCCAGAAGAGTGAAGGCTGTTATAGTAGAAAAGGGGGGGACCAACTCCATAACGCCCATGATTTTGGAATAAGATGTTCGACGAGCAGGTGTCCACGTACTTTTAGTCATGTAGTGTAAACTCAGAAACACTTGTTTTGCAAACTTGGTCCTGTTTTTTTTATCATTAGATAATTCATGGTCATATATTATATTGGTTGTGCAATGTGTTGCAGCAGTGTCTTGCAGGTGTGTTAGTTAGTGATCTGTGGTTGTTCAAAGCTTGAACATTAATTATTTTACAAAACAAATGAAGGCACACATAGTTATCCATATTGTATTCACTTTATACTTATTGCATGACCCTTGATATGAGTCAACTTAATCAAAAGCCTACATATAGATTGAGTGTACACCTTCCTAATATTGAGTTGCACCCCCTTTTGCCCTCAGAACAGTCTCAATTCATTGGGGCATGGATTCTACAAGGTGTTGAAAGCGATCCACAGAGAAATCCTTCTTTAACCTGTCTCCTCCCCTTCATCTACACGGATTGAAGTGGATTTAGCAAGTGACATCCATAAGGGATCATAGCTTTCACCTGAATTTACCTGGTCAGTCTACAGTATGTCATGGAAAGATTGTACACAATGTTGTCTCCTCTCCTCTCCTCTCCTCTCCTCTCCTCTCCTCTCCTCTCCTCTCCTCTCCTCTCCTCTCCTCTCCTCTCCTCTCCTCTCCTCAGTCCTGGCTGGGGGCCTCAGCACGGGGGACCAGCTTCAGCTTGATGGGCTTCTTTGGGGCAACAAAGCTGTTGTCAAACAGCTCCAGAGGAATCTGAGGACGCATCCAGGAAGTCAATATGAATACCGATATGAATACAGCAGTCTCTCACGTGGTGCTGGGAATAAAACCCCTGTTGCTTAGATCAACATGAATACAAATTACTTGATTAAACATACGGGAAGCTCAGAACAATATAATCAGTTACAGGTTAATTCTGTTTTGAGATCCTAAACTCACACTAACAGCTACTACAGTCAACAAGACAAAGATATGTCATCACAAGCCAACATTTACCCCCAACATATTCAAACGCATGCATATATATACACACAAAGACTCATACACACTAACGATCCCATTGAGACGATCAGTAATCTCACCTCTGTCTCCTTACAGGTGACGAAGCTGAAGCTCTGGAGGATCTCTACTATCACCAGCTTAATGGCCTGGAGGGCGAATCGCATGCCGATACAGTTCCTTGGCCCCATCCCAAACGGAAGGTAGGTGTAGGGATCAATGTTCTCTCTGTTGTCCTTACTGAACCTGAGGACAGAGGAGTGTTCAGATCAGAGTAGCATTCAGCACCGTGCCCTACACTAAAGACGTGTTCAGCAATAATACAGATCCAAACACAGACTAGTGGTCAGTACCTCTACAGACTATAACTAGAGTAGTGGTCAGTAACTCTACAGACTCTATAACTAGACTAGTGGTCAGTAACTCTACAGACTATAACTAGAGTAGTGGTCAGTAACTCTACAGACTCTATAACTAGACTAGTGGTCAGTAACTCTACAGACTATAACTAGAGTAGTGGTCAGTAACTCTACAGACTCTATAACTAGACTAGTGGTCAGTAACTCTACAGACTATAACTAGAGTAGTGGTCAGTAACTCTACAGACTCTATAACTAGACTAGTGGTCAGTAACTCTACAGACTCTTTAACTAGAGTAGTGGTCAGTAACTCTACAGACTCTATAACTAGAGTAGTGGTCAGTAACTCTACAGACTCTATAACTAGACTAGTGGTCAGTAACTCTACAGACTCTATAACTAGAGTAGTGGTCAGTAACTCTACAGACTCTATAACTAGAGTAGTGGTCAGTAACTCTACAGACTCTATAACTAGAGTAGTGGTCAGTAACTCTACAGACTCTATAACTAGAGTAGTGGTCAGTAACTCTACAGACTCTATAACTAGACTAGTGGTCAGTAACTCTACAGACTATAACTAGACTAGTGGTCAGTAACTCTACAGACTCTATAACTAGAGTAGTGGTCAGTAACTCTACAGACTATAACTAGAGTAGTGGTCAGTAACTCTACAGACTCTATAACTAGAGTAGTGGTCAGTAACTCTACAGACTATAACTAGAGTAGTGGTCAGTAACTCTACAGACTCTATAACTAGAGTAGTGGTCAGTAACTCTACAGACTCTATAACTAGAGTAGTGGTCAGTAACTCTACAGACTATAACTAGAGTAGTGGTCAGTAACTCTACAGACTCTATAACTAGAGTAGTGGTCAGTAACTCTACAGACTCCATAACTAGACTAGTGGTCAGTAACTCTACAGACTATAACTAGAGTAGTGGTCAGTAACTCTACAGACTCTATAACTAGACTAGTGGTCAGTAACTCTACAGACTATAACTAGAGTAGTGGTCAGTAACTCTACAGACTCTATAACTAGACTAGTGGTCAGTAACTCTACAGACTATAACTAGAGTAGTGGTCAGTAACTCTACAGACTCTATAACTAGACTAGTGGTCAGTAACTCTACAGACTCTTTAACTAGAGGAGTGGTCAGTAACTCTACAGACTCTATACCTAGAGTAGTGGTCAGTAACTCTACAGACTCTATAACTAGACTAGTGGTCAGTAACTCTACAGACTCTATAACTAGAGTAGTGGTCAGTAACTCTACAGACTCTATAACTAGAGTAGTGGTCAGTAACTCTACAGACTCTATAACTAGAGTAGTGGTCAGTAACTCTACAGACTCTATAACTAGAGTAGTGGTCAGTAACTCTACAGACTATAACTAGAGTAGTGGTCAGTAACTCTACAGACTCTATAACTAGAGTAGTGGTCAGTAACTCTACAGACTCCATAACTAGACTAGTGGTCAGTAACTCTACAGACTATAACTAGAGTAGTGGTCAGTAACTCTACAGACTCCATAACTAGACTAGTGGTCAGTAACTCTACAGACTCTTTAACTAGAGTAGTGGTCAGTAACTCTACAGACTCTATAACTAGAGTAGTGGTCAGTAACTCTACAGCCTCAATAACTAGACTAGTGGTCAGTAACTCTACAGACTCTATAACTAGAGTAGTGGTCAGTAACTCTACAGACTCTATAACTAGAGTAGTGGTCAGTAACTCTACAGACTCCATAACTAGACTAGTGGTCAGTAACTCTACAGACTATAACTAGAGTAGTGGTCAGTAACTCTACAGACTCTATAACTAGAGTAGTGGTCAGTAACTCTACAGACTCTATAACTAGAGTAATGGTCAGTAACTCTACAGACTATAACTAGAGTAGTGGTCAGTAACTCTACAGACTCTATAACCAGAGTAGTGGTCAGTAACTCTACAGCCTCAATAACTAGAGTAGTGGTCAGTAACTCTACAGACTCTATAACTAGAGTAGTGGTCAGTACCTTTACAGACTCTATAACTAGAGTAATGGTCAGTAACTCTACAGACTCTATAACTAGAGTAGTGGTCAGTAACTCTACAGACTCTATAACTAGAGTAGTGGTCAGTAACTCTACAGACTCTATAACTAGACTAGTGGTCAGTAACTCTACAGACTATAACTAGACTAGTGGTCAGTAACTCTACAGACTCTATAACTAGAGTAGTGGTCAGTAACTCTACAGACTATAACTAGAGTAGTGGTCAGTAACTCTACAGACTCTATAACTAGAGTAGTGGTCAGTAACTCTACAGACTATAACTAGAGTAGTGGTCAGTAACTCTACAGACTCTATAACTAGAGTAGTGGTCAGTAACTCTACAGACTCTATAACTAGAGTAGTGGTCAGTAACTCTACAGACTATAACTAGAGTAGTGGTCAGTAACTCTACAGACTCTATAACTAGAGTAGTGGTCAGTAACTCTACAGACTCCATAACTAGACTAGTGGTCAGTAACTCTACAGACTATAACTAGAGTAGTGGTCAGTAACTCTACAGACTCTATAACTAGACTAGTGGTCAGTAACTCTACAGACTATAACTAGAGTAGTGGTCAGTAACTCTACAGACTCTATAACTAGACTAGTGGTCAGTAACTCTACAGACTATAACTAGAGTAGTGGTCAGTAACTCTACAGACTCTATAACTAGACTAGTGGTCAGTAACTCTACAGACTCTTTAACTAGAGGAGTGGTCAGTAACTCTACAGACTCTATACCTAGAGTAGTGGTCAGTAACTCTACAGACTCTATAACTAGAGTAGTGGTCAGTAACTCTACAGACTCTATAACTAGAGTAGTGGTCAGTAACTCTACAGACTCTATAACTAGAGTAGTGGTCAGTAACTCTACAGACTCTATAACTAGAGTAGTGGTCAGTAACTCTACAGACTATAACTAGAGTAGTGGTCAGTAACTCTACAGACTCTATAACTAGAGTAGTGGTCAGTAACTCTACAGACTCCATAACTAGACTAGTGGTCAGTAACTCTACAGACTATAACTAGAGTAGTGGTCAGTAACTCTACAGACTCCATAACTAGACTAGTGGTCAGTAACTCTACAGACTCTTTAACTAGAGTAGTGGTCAGTAACTCTACAGACTCTATAACTAGAGTAGTGGTCAGTAACTCTACAGCCTCAATAACTAGACTAGTGGTCAGTAACTCTACAGACTCTATAACTAGAGTAGTGGTCAGTAACTCTACAGACTCTATAACTAGAGTAGTGGTCAGTAACTCTACAGACTCCATAACTAGACTAGTGGTCAGTAACTCTACAGACTATAACTAGAGTAGTGGTCAGTAACTCTACAGACTCTATAACTAGAGTAGTGGTCAGTAACTCTACAGACTCTATAACTAGAGTAATGGTCAGTAACTCTACAGACTATAACTAGAGTAGTGGTCAGTAACTCTACAGACTCTATAACCAGAGTAGTGGTCAGTAACTCTACAGCCTCAATAACTAGAGTAGTGGTCAGTAACTCTACAGACTCTATAACTAGAGTAGTGGTCAGTACCTTTACAGACTCTATAACTAGAGTAATGGTCAGTAACTCTACAGACTCTATAACTAGAGTAGTGGTCAGTAACTCTACAGACTCTATAACTAGAGTAGTGGTCAGTAACTCTACAGACTCTATAACTAGAGTAGTGGTCAGTAACTCTACAGACTCTATAACTAGAGTAGTGGCCAGTAACTCTACAGATTATATAACTAGAGTAGTGGTCAGTAACTCTACAGACTCAATAACTAGAGTAGTGGTCAGTAACTCTACAGACTCTATAACTACTTGCTTTCTCTCACTATGATTAATTTGCTCCCATTGGACACAACAGGCTGTGGTCTATCTTGGGTTAGTTCTAAAAATATTTGTACCAGTGGTGGGTATGATGTCGAAAAACGGATGCCTATGCAGAAAAGAACCTCATACCTCTAAAATATGGTGGCTGATCTTTGATGTTATGGGGCTATTATGCTTCCTCTAGTCATGTTAAGGTCAACAGCATCATGAACTTTACCTAGTACCAGGGCCCTGGTTTCCCGATGGTGATGGAACTTTGGCTTACAAGTTTTTTTTAAAACAATGAATCTTTCCTACAATGGCCGAAGATGTAACATGCGTTTCCCAAAACACCACGCAGAGAGAACGGTCGCCGAAGTGCGTGGTTGGAGCATATTTCGATACTGATAGGACCGAAAGCAAATGAGCGCTGCTCTCGGATCAGCTTTCTCCATTGAAATCATAGCCATAACATTATAATTATTTTATCATACTGACGACAGATAAGCTCCTAGAGATATTACCATCTACGGCTGCAAATATTAAGGCGGCTTATTCTAATGCTTACCCAATAAATCACAGATTTCGGCACATCATTGCGTGCATGTTAGGCTACACATTATTAAATATTATCAGACGAATTACAGCCAGTAGCCTACAAGTAGCAAAATAGAACTCAATTGATTGAACATGAAATGTATTTCAATATGATTTAATAAATAGGCTTATAGCCTACTGTTTGTATTTTAATGGAATAATCTCGGTTTTCGTTGCTTGTTTGTATCAATTGGCAGCTTTGGCAACTTTGTATTTGTAGTCAACTTTGTTCTAAAGTTATTGGCGGTCAGAGACGGATAAACTATGTGATTCTATGTTTAGTGGACATCTTCTCCGTATGAAGTGATGCGGGTGGGCAAAAAAGCATCAAACAACGCATTTAGTGCTCTACGGGTGCTTTGAGGCTGGCATTAGATTAACCAGCATTTTCAAGTGCAACGTTAATAATTATGGTTGTGGTTTTTGGAAATACTGGATATTTCACGATGCTCCTACGAAGGTTCTAATGATGAACTTAGCCTTAAGATGCTTTTGGGAGACCAGGCCCATTTTAGCCAAAAACCTGGTTGACTCTGCTAGGAGACCGGAACTTGGCCGAATCTTCCATTAAGACAATAACCCCAAGCACATATCAAAATCCACAAATAAATAGTCAGGCTCTGATCATAGGGAAGCCTTTGCTCCTCTAGTTGTCCATGGTTGGAGCCTGACAGATCTAGGTTTTATGTTTCTATGTTGGTTTTGTGTTGGTCCCCAATTAGAGGCAGCTGCTTTGCATTGTCTCTAATTGGGGGCCATATTTACTTCATGTGTTTCCACCTGTTTTTCGTGGACCATTGTTTGGTTTAGTGCTGTTAAGCAACCTGAGTTGTTACGTTCGTGTTTATTGAGTTTTGATATTTTGTGCGTATTGATTTAATAAATAATCATGTCACACTACTTCAGCGCTGCGTCTTGGAGCACAAAATCTACATGTTGCAATGGCCATCTCAGTCTCCGGACTTGAACCCCATTGTAATCCTGTGGTTTGAATTGAAGAGGACAGTCCATAAGCACAGAAGAAGATATCAAGGATATGGAAAGATTCTGTGTGGAGGAAATTCCCTCTCAATGTGTTCTCCAATCTTATAAAACATGATAGAAAAAATGCTCATTATCCTGGGTGCTGGACTATTAAAAACAGGGATGCCAATTATTTTGGCCTGTCTTCAATTTTTATTTATTTATAACCTGTTAAACAAAATCTATTTTTCTGAGCAATTGTATTTGTATAGTATAATTCCCCCATTTTTTTGAGTAAACAATATAGCTCAGTATGTGTATTATTTTTTGCTCATGTTTATCAAGGGTGCTAATCATTTTTGCACCTGACTGTATGTACTGTACCTCTCTGGTCGGAAGACATCAGGTTCGGGCCAGTGTGTTGGGTGGTGGTGAAGGGTCATCACTGGAACCATGACAACGGTTCCCTTGGGGATGGTCACACCATTCACCTCCACGGTAGCCTTGGCAACTCTCTCGAGGCGGCTGATGATGGGAAACACCCGCAAGGACTCGTTGATAACCATGTCCAGATACTCCATCTGCATCAGCCCTCCATAGGAGGGCGGAGCCTGCAGGGAGACAGGCACAACTCCACTACCCTTCATGGGAAACGTGTGAGTGACCCTTGGCCATAGAGATCCTATTTAATTACTAGAGGGGCTATGTCATAAACCCTCAAAGTTCCAGAATGGGGTGAAAATGGCAGCCATATTGGTCCTGAGAGAGAGAGAGAAGTGACAGAGAATAAAAGAAGAGTAGTAGGAGATATAGCCATCTAAATCAGCTCAGGGTGAGGTCACCTTGTTGGGGAAGGTCTGGTCGATCTCGTCCTGCAGGGTAGCCTGGACATCAGGGTTGGTTGCCAGGTTATAGGATAGGAAACCCAGCGTGCTGCTGCTGGTCTCATAGCCTGCAAAGATGTAGGTCAATGCCTGGGACAGGATCTCATGGTCTGTCAGCCCTGGAACACAACCACAACCACAACCACAACACAACCGTTCAGAGAGAAACACATCCACAACACAACCGTTGTCAGCCCTGTCCATGATTTTGAGTCACTTACCTTTGTGTGCGGCCTCCTTGGAGTCGTGGTCCTGTGGGATCTGAGAGTCCACCATCAGCTGCATTAAGTCTACTCTGGTCTGCAGAGCCAAACCAAACACCACATCTATCAGTCATCATGATGCTACTTCAGTGGGGTTCAGGGTTGAGGATGGAGTTTGGGGTTTAGGCCTTGTACTGACTGGGGTATGGTTGGGGTGGAGTTTAGGGTTGGGGGTTAGGTTTAGGCTAGGGGGTTAGGGTTAAAGGATGTAGCTCACATTGTGCACATTCTTGCTCCTCTCTGCTTTGATCTTCCTCAGGAAGGAATAGAAGAATTCCAAAACACCGGAAGGTAGGAATGAGAAGTTACACTTTTCCAGGAGCGGACGCATGAACGGGAACAATACTGGAGTGAGACAAGGAGTGAAAGAACAGAAGAAGACAGGAGAGAAAATAAGGGACATTAAGAAACAAGACGACGAGAGAATATTTAAAAAAAGAGAGTACATTTATACTGTACATTAAAATACAAAATACATTGTATAACAAGGCACATCCTTCCACTTTGACTACATCAGAGAGACACAGTGCATTCGGAAAGTATTACAGCATTATTCTAACATTTATAAAATAGTTTTTTCCCCTCATCAATCTATGAACAATACCCCATAATGACAAAGCAAAACCAGTTTTTTAATTTTTTTTTTAAAACTTTTTAAGTAAACAACTGAAATATCACATTTACATAAGTATTCATACCCTTTACTCACTACTTTGTTGAAGCATGTTCAGCAGCGATAACAGCCTTGAGTATTCTTGAGTATGACGCTACAAGCTTGGCACACCTGTATTTGGGGTTTCTCCCATTCTTCTCTGTAGATCTTCTCAAGCTCTGTCAGGTTGGATGAGGAGCGTCGCTGCACAGCTATTTTCAGGTTCTGGCTGGGCCACTCAAGGACATTCAAAGACTTGTCCCGAAGCTACTCCTGCGTTGTCTTGGCTGTGTGCTTAGGGTCGTTGTCCTGGTGAACCTTGGTCCTAAGCGCTCTGGAGCAGGTTTTCATAAAGGATCTCTCTGTACTTTGCTCTGTTTATATTTCACTCGATCCTGACTAGTCTCCCAGTCCCTGCTACTGAAAAACATCCCCACAGCATGATGCTGCCACCACCATACTTCACCGTAGGGACGGTGCCAGGTTTCCTCCAGATGTGAC
Source organism: Thymallus thymallus (assembly GCA_023634145.1). Classification (NCBI taxonomy): domain Eukaryota; kingdom Metazoa; phylum Chordata; class Actinopteri; order Salmoniformes; family Salmonidae; genus Thymallus; species Thymallus thymallus. The sequence goes on from CM042399.1 coordinate 31,620,091, forward strand.
GCTTGGCATTCAAGCCAAAGAGTTTAACTCTGGAGCTCTGTCAGAGTGACCATCAGGTTCTCGGTCACCTCCCTAATCAAGGTCCTTTTCCCCCGATTGCTCAGGTCTAGGTAGAGTCTTGGTGGTTCCAAACTTCTTCCATTTAAGAATGATGTAGGCTACTGTGTTCTTGGGGACCCTCAATGCTGCAGAAATGTTTTGGTACCCTTCCCCAGATCTGTGCCTCGACCTGACAGAGCTTGAGAGGAGCTTTACGGACAATTCCTTTGACCTCTTGGCTTGGTTTTTGCTCTGACATGCACTGTCAGCTGTGGGACATTATATAGACAGGTGTGTGCCAGTCAATTGAATTTACCACAGGTGGACTCCAATCAAATTGTATAAACATCTCAAGGATGACCAATGGAAACAGGACGCACCTGAGCTCAATTTCGAGTTTCATAGCAAAAGGTCTGAATACTTATGTAAATCAGGTATTCCTGTTTTTAATTTGAATACATTTGCAAACATTGTCATTATGGGGTATTGTGTGTAGATTGATGAGGAACATTTTTTATTTACTCTATTTTAGAATAAGGCTGTAACTAACGTAACAAAATGTGAAAAAAGACAAGGGGTCTGAATACTTTCCGAACCTTACCTATTAAGACGAGCAGAGGATTTAACAGGTTGAATTTGAGAAGTTCCTTTACGTTAGCGACTAAGGGATCATTGGGTTGGTTAATAGAATCAATGTCCACACTGAACGCGCTACTTGCCACCACGTCCATACTGTATGCCCCAAAGATTCTGGGAAACACACACACACAATAAAATGGATGAGAAAGATGTCATGTTACTGCCTCATTAACTCTTTAACAAACTACATTACCCATATTCACTCTGAAAAACACTACATTACCCACAATCACTCAAGAAAACACTACATTACCGATACTCACTCTGAAAAACACTACATTACCCATACTCACCCCTTAACTTCAAGGACTTCGTCAGAATCTACCTTCTTCTGCAGAAACTTCACCAGGTTTCTGGAGTGTTGAGTCATTATTTCGAACATCTGTCCAAAAATAAGATACATATAGTCTTGCTTAACCAGACTTGTATTCTCACGTGTTCTGCCTCCTGGCGTCTGAAGCCCATCTTTTCTCAGGATATAGGGAGCCCAATTCAACAGTTTTTTCAATGAGGCTGGATATAGAAAAATCTAATTTAAATTCTATACATTTTACATTGTATTATGTGTGTTCTTATAATACCAGGGGTTTCCAAATAAAATATAACATTAATTGTTTATTTTTTATTAAGGACCCGTGGTCTGTATTGACCACGTTCTGGGTCCGGATCCGGCCCTCGGTCCGCCTTTTGAGTAGAGGCTCCACAACCACTCAGTTACATCACCCCTCACACTTAGGAGGGTGGAGTTCTTTACTTTAAGCAATATAATGGTGCAATAGTGCTGTGTGTACATGCATGTGTGTGTGTTTACATCTTTGAGTCGTCCACTGGTGAAGGAGGGAGACAGAGTGCTGCGGATCCTCCTCCACTCATCGTCTTCTACGGTTGTTACAGCATCGTGCAGCTCCCCATTCAGCCCAAAGTCCTGACCACACACACGTTTGTTTACCAATCCTTGTGGGGACCAAACAATTGATTCCCGCACACACACACAAATCCTATTTTCCCTAATCCTAACTCTTTACATAACCTTAACCCTAACCTTCAGCCCAAACCCTAACTCATAACTCCTAACCCTAAAACTAACCCCAAGCCTAAAAAAGCCTTTTTCCTTTCTGGGGAAATGTCAAAATGTTCCTTGTTTTACTATTCCTGTGAGCAGTGGTGGAAAAATAACTAAGTAAAAGTCAAGATACCTTGATAGAAAATGACTCGTAAAAGTGAAAGTCACCCAGTAAAATACTACTTGAGTAAAATCTAAAAGTATCTGGTTTTAAATGTACTTAAGTACAGTGGTGGAAAAAGTATTCAATTGTCATACTTGAGTAAAAGTAAAAAGTAAAAGTAAATACTATACATAAAATTCCTTATATTAAGCAAACCAGAAGGCACAATTTACTTTTAAAAAATTGTATTTACGGTCAGCCAGGGGAACACTCCAAAACTCAGACATCATTTACAAACACAGCATTTGTGTTTAGTGAGTCCGCCAGATCAGAGGCAGTAGGGATGACAATGAGTTATATTGATAGGTGTGTGAATTGGACCATTGTCACGGTTGCGATGAGACAGGACCCGAGGCGCAGAGCTGTTGTGCAAAGACATTCCTTTTATTTCGACAAAAAACCTCAAAACAGCAAAAGGAGAGAACGCGACCATGAACAGGTGTGCGCCAAAGGAACATACACAAAAACCCACAACACAGGTGGGAAATAACTGAACGTAAATAGGCTCCCCAATTAGAGACAATGCGGCGCAGCTGCCTCTAATTGGGGACCAAACCCAAACTAAACATAGAGTTATCCAGAGAGGTCTCTGGACACTAAACCTGAAAATCATAAAGGTTTCCAGAGACCTGTCTGAACATAGATCCTTACAGTACCCCCCCCCAAGGCGCGGTCTCCCGGCCGCAAGACAAGGAACACCCCCCGCGAGGGGGGCGGGGGGTCAGGGAGGGGAACTGGCGTTGGCGGGGGCTCCGACTCAGGAGCAGGGCTGGAACCCTTTTCTCGGATTGGGCACAGGTGGAGCAGACTGCTCTGGCACAGGAGCGGGGCTGATGACCGGTCCCGGACTGGGCGCCAGTGCAGAGAATGGCTCCAGCCATGGAGCGGGGCAGACGATCGGTCCCGGACTGGGCACCGGCCCAGAGGGAGGCTCCGGCCATGGAGCTACCGGGCTAGGAACCGGTACTGGCGCTACCGAGCTGGGGACACGCACTGGAGCTACTGGGCTAGGAACAGGCACAGGCGCCACCGGGCTAAGAACCGGTACTGGCGCTATCGAGCTGGGGACACGCACTGGAGCTACCGGGCTAGGAACCGGCACAGGAGCTACCAGGCTAGGAACCGGCACAGGAGCTACCGGGCTAGGAACCGGCACAGGAGCTACCAGGCTAGGAACCGGCACAGAAGCTACCGGGCTAGGAACCGGCACTGGCGCTACCGCGCTGGGGACACGCACTGAAGCTACCGGGCTAGGGACCGTCAGAACATAGATCCTTACAGACCATATTGCTGTCCTGCCTGAGCATTTGAAATGTAACCAGTACTTTTGGGTTTCAGGGAAAATGTATGGAGAAAAAAGTACATCAAAGTAAAAGTTGTCAAAAATATAAATAGTAAAGTAAAGTACAGATACCTCAAATAACTACTTAAGTAGTACTTTAAAGTATTTATACTTAAGTACTTTACGCCAATGCTTGTGAGGAATTCTGGTAAATCCTAACCAGATACAGGATTGAAGGTTAGAGAGGTTTTGATTAGGATTGAAGGTTAGAGAGGTTAGGGTTGTTTGGGTATTTCTGCTTACCCGTCTGTTGGTGAACACTGAGTAACATTCTTTCACCAGGATGGTTTTGATCATGGCTGTGTCCATCACACCCATTATGGGCAGTCTGCCATCAAAGAACCTAAAAGAACCAGAATTACAAATACTTCTCACCAAACCACTTTCCCAATATTTGTGCACGCACGCACGCACGCACACACACACACGTATCCACGCACACTTACCCCCACACATCGCCGTACTTCTGGTAACATTCATTGTCAAATATGAAGACACCCTGTAAAAGGAGGGAGAGGGGAGATCAGCTTGAGTCCTCATGGTCCTCATGTCAGCACTATATGGACTGACACCCAGTGAGTTTGAGCAACACACTACCTACACACCAGTAAAAGTAGTAGTATTCATGTAGTGGTAATCTTACCCTTTTGTACTCTAAAAACGTCCCTATGAAGGGGAGAGGTTTAGGTCCCTGGATGCCGAGTTTCTTGAAGAATCCATAAGGTGCATATCCATACCTTATTATAGGGTTTGAGAGAAATATTCAGTGAGGGGAACACAGACAGTTTCATTTTAGCGTGTCGCCATGTTACTTAATGGAGGAGTTTTTGGAAACATGCATAATTTGAGCTACTCTAGGAAGTGACGTTGCAGGCTAGCTCAGTGATGCCCCCTCTCATTGAGTATCTCAATTTGATGGCCTACTGGGGTACTGTAAGTTGCCGGTAGTAGGCTCTTCTGTGTGAGATTTTAAAATAATCAGTTCAAGGACATACATCTGAAATCAAAGTAAGTATTGGTAACATGATTGTGTTCGGAATTGTTTTCATATCCACGAATATTGAACATAAAGATCTACACCATTGACTATAATGGTTGATCCTACTTTCTGAAAACATTGCCTGCAGTACCCCGGTCGGCCTCAACGAGAGGGGGTAAGCACAGACTGGAATACGTTTCGGGATTCTTCCGATGGCATTGAGGACTACACCACATCAGTCACTGGCTTCATCAATAAATGCATCGATGACGTCATCCCCACAGTGACCGTACGTACGTACCCCAACCAGAGGCCATGGGTTACAGCATCCGCACACAGTTAAAGGGTAGAGCTGCTGCCTTCAAGGAGCGGGACTCTAACCCGGAAAAAGGAAAAGCGTCAATACAGGACTAAGATTGAATCGTACTACACTGGCTTCGATGCTCGTTGGATGTGGCAGGGCTTGCAAACTATTACAGACTACAAAGGGAAGGACAGCCGTGAGCTGCCCAGTGACACGAACCTACCAGATGAGCTAAATTACTTCTATGCTCGCTTCGAGGCAAGTAAAACTGAAACATGCATGAGAGCATCAGCTGTTCCTGACGACTGTGTGATCACTCTCTCCATAAGTAGTAAGACCTTTAAACAGGTCAACATTCACAAGACCGCAGGGCCAGACAGATTACCAGGACGTATACTCTGAGCATGCTGACCAACTGGCAAGTGTCTTCACTGACATTTTCAACCTCTCCTTGACTGAGTCTGTAATACCAACATGTTTCAAGCAGGACACCATAGTCCTTGTGCCCAAGAACACTAAGGTAACCTGCCTAAATGACTACCGACAGGTAGCACTCACGTCTGTAGCCATGAAGTGCTTTGACAGGCTGGTCATGGCTCACATCAAAACCATTATCCCAGAAAACCTAGACCCACTCCAATTCGCATACTGCCCCAACAGATCCACAGATGATTCAATCTCTATTGTACTCAACACTGCCCTTTCCCACCTGGACAAAAGGAACACCTATGTGAGAATGCTATTCATTGACTACAGTTCAGCCTTCAACACCATAGTGCCCTCAAAGCTCATCACTAAACTAAGGACCCTGGGACTAAACACCTCCCTCTGCAACTGGATCCTGGACTTCCTGACAGGCCGCCCCCAGGTGGTAAGGGTAGGTGGTAACACATTAGCCATGCTGATCCTCAACACGGGGGCCCCTCAGGGGTGCGTGCTCAGTCCCGTCCTGTACTCCCTGTTCACTCATGACTGCATGGCCAGGCACGACTCCAACACCATCATCAAGTTTGCAGGTGACACAACAGTGGTAGGCCTGATCGCCGACAACTATGAGACAGCATATAGGGAGGAGGTTAGAGATCTGGACGTGTGGTGCCAGGACAACAACCTCTCCCTCAACGTGATCAAGACAAAGGAGATGATTGTGGACTACAGGAAAAGGAGGACATAGCACTTTTTACGCTGCTGCTACTCTCTGTTTATTATCTATGCACAGTCACTTTAACTCTACCTACATGTACATATTACCTCAATTACCTCGACTAACCGGTGCCCCCACACATTGGCTCTACCCATGTATATACCCTCGTTATTGTTATTTTACTGCTGCTGTTTAATTATTAATTGTTGGTTAAGGGCTTGTAGGTAAGCATTTCACTGTAAGGTCTACACCTGTTGTATTCGGTGCATGTGACAAATAACATTTGATTTGATTTGACTTGTTGGCTATGTAATGTTTACAAATAATGTATTTAGGTGTATAGCTTTCTGCACAATCCAAATGGTTGACCGGCATGTTTACTTTTACGCCGTTCTTATTAGGCTGGAGTCTGTAGTAGTCTATGCCTACGAAGTAATTATTATAATTTTTTTATTTATTTAACTACGCAAATCAGTTAAGAAGCACATAGAGTCGCAAAGAAAACAGGAGCGGCCTCCTCTATTCCAGCAACATTTCAACTTCCACATCATCAAATCACTTATGCTTAGTCTAATACAGTGACAACTAAAAGATACCAAAAACTATTTAGTCCAATCAACGTAAGCTAAATATGATGTGGCTGTCCATGGTTCTGATTTCTGTGTGTGTGCGTGTGTTCGTGCAAGTAGAAAAAACATGTTGACTCACCCTACTTGTAGAGAAACGCCATCCTCTCTCTTTTATGTCGCAGAAACAGTCTATGACTCTGTCGTACAGTAGGCTACAAGCTTTTAGTTTTTATTGTCCTGGCTAAAACCACAAGTCCAAATCCTAAATCCATCCATGGCTAAGTCAAGTCAAGTCAAGTCAACTTTATTTATAAAGCGCTTTCAAAACCATTAAAATGGACCAAAGTGCTGTCCATGAGTAATAAATAACTCCAAAGTTACACAAAAATTACAATAACTCTAGAATACACATTAAAAAAACATCAACACATGACACCATTAAATCAAACATATAATCACTCACAGTTCTCAGACCCATTCAAACGTCATAAGCTTGATGGAATAAGTAAGTCTTCAAGTCCTTTTTAAAAGTATCTATGCTTGGCAAGGATTTCAAAGATAGCGGCAACTCATTCCAAAGTGCAGGGGCCGCAACAGAAAAGGCGCGATCTCCACTACGCCTCAAGCGAGATCGTGGGACGGTTAAAAGCATGTTCTGAGAAGAACGTAGATGACGTTGAGACTGATATGGGATTAACATGTCCTTTATATATTCATGTAATGCTTTAAAAACAAACGTTAATACCTTGTATTGTATTCTAAATTTGACAGGTAGCCAGTGAAGGGTTATCAATACTAAGGAAAGGGACAATTTTAGCTAGCTAGCTAGCCACCGGAGGACAACAACACAACGAGATGCATCAATTTTAATGACCTTTGACTTTTGTTGTGATGTGATTGGTGTGAAGCCAAATCCAAACTTGCATCCCTCTACACTTCATTTTGGTGCGCCAGGACCATTCACAGTTGAGCTCACTCAGTTTAGCGTTAAGTTGATTGTCTATTATTTTATTAAAGCTTTTGTCAAGGGAGGCCAAATACTCCCTCGCTTCCCTTGCAGTCAATGCTACGGGCGACAACAATATCATACTATTTGTGACCATGCAGCATCAAATAGATGTGCTAAACATACAAAGGGGAGCTGTTTCGCTTGCTCTGATGGCTTCTCCTGGGAGATACATTCAGCATCTTGCAAATTGAAGGAAAAATATGAAACACAGAGAGACGAAAGTCTGTCTTCCCTTGGCATCCATGAATACACGCCACTGGCCTAAGGAGGTCTGGGTGCAGTGCTGGGAATGCAAATTATGGGCCCACCAATCCTGTACCCCAGGACAGTCATACCACTGTCACAACTGTGACTCTGATTGAGTGAACATGTCTAACATTCACTCACAAACCGCTCTCTCTCTCAAACTCTCTCTTTCACACACACACACCACAAACATTCAGATGTTGTTGTTTAGTTGAGAAGGGCCAGTTAATGGAGCGTAAAAATAATAAACATTTTATGATTTGTATTATTATTTTATTATTTCTCCTTCACAAAATGCTAAACATGGCAATGCTATTCTCATGTTCTCAATATAGGCGTTCAATATCTCGTTTCAAACTGCTACATTTCACGCCAAGCCCTGTTACAACTGACCCGGGAGGTGAGGTAAATAATAAGAGATAATCCACCTTGTGTGTTTGATTTAGATAGATAATACCAATGTGTAGCACACAGACACATGATGAATGTAGTAGCTCAAACAATCTCTGAGAAATTGATGAAAATGCAAAAAGTGTTACAACCGTCCTCAGTATCCGATACTACATGTAACAATTCAAAAACTGGTCCGTTGACAACAAGAGATTAGCTGGCTCCAGCCAATTTGACAACAAGATATTAGCTGGCCCCAGCCAATTTGACAACAAGATATTAGCTGGCCCCAGCCAATTTGACAACAAGAGATTAGCTGGCTCCTGTTGATATTTCAATTACTCGAGAAGGAGACAAGTCATAACTCGGGACCAGGTGGAATTGATATTCAATCAAGCGATTTATTTGATGCAAAGATATTTGGTAACTCGTGCACGGGCTCGTTCCTTCAGCTCTTAGGGAGTCGTCCGGAACAAAGAGACCTCCTAAACACGTGGCACACATATTTATACAGAGCAATAGTAATAAAATTACGTAGGTAGAGTCTGGTAGATTCACACTCCTGACTGGTCGTTGTTATGGAGGGCAGTCCCTCCTCGGGCAGTATCGACTTCCCATTGGCTCTTGGCAGTGTTCTTTGTCCTCGGAGTCCAGCCCTCATAAGTCTGTGTGTGTGTTTAGGATTAGCTATTCTAAAAGATGTGTGTAATGTTTCGAGCTAATGTGTGTAATACAGCGTTGGTAAAAAACAACATCAAGAATATTTATTACACTCCAGCCAATTTGACAACAAGATATTAGCTGGCCCCAGCCAATTTGACAACAAGATATTAGCTGGCCCCAGACAATTTGACAACAAGATATTAGCTGGTCCCAGCCAATTTGACAACAAGAGATTAGCTGGTCCCAGCCAATTTGACAACAAGAGATTAGCTGTTGACAAGAGACAGTCCATCTTTTTCTTTTACCAATATGAAGGCTGCACAATTAGAATACAAATTTGTGAGGGCCCAATTAATTTTGGGGGGATTAATTATTCCATTAATTATTCCATTATTTCTGTAGATATATTAAGGACATTTTGTGAAATTACACTGCATAGAATATTACATATATTGTAACCTTTAACCATGTCCAACTTTCCTTCCTTTTCTCAACAGCAGGTTAGGACAGCAAGCATGATTATTAACCTTTCCTAATAAAGGTGCTTACCACATAATGAGAGCAAATATTATCGCTATCAGAGTCCATGTCTCTGTAGAGAAGGAAGGAAAGTACCACATTGTGTCTCCGCTCTGTGGTGCTTTTGCTCTTACCGTGGGCTCTCACCGACCTGTAATTCTCTCACTTCCTCTGTCAAAGTTGGAGGGTTAAAGGGCGATTCTTTAGGAAGATGGGGCGTGTTCAAGCAGAACACTTTTTTCAAGTGTCTTTCAAATTGTGTTGCATTATGGAGAAAATAATTGTCAGACTTGCGCCTACATGTCGAATAAATGAACTTTTTCAAAAATCATGTGATCAATGGTCATGAAGTTTTGACTGCAGTCGACTGCAAATTTCTGAAGTTGCTCTTCACCTGCAGCCATCGCCTGCATTGTGGAAGGCTCTAATGTCAACCAATCATTAGGGTATTTTTGTTTGACCCACGCGAATGTGACCAAAGACATGACTGAAACAGAAACCAGCTTTACTTTCATCTACAGTTGGTTTCTTGAGCCTTACCACTCAAACAAGCCCAAGAAGGCCCAGAGAGAGGGAGGAGCACGAGAGGCAGGGTGGAAGTAAAACACATTACATAAGGATGTGAATTATAGTTTTTTCTTTACCACTGATTCAACAGCCTGGTAATCTGATTGCTCCAACTGTCGAACTCCGGTCCAAATTGTGTATCACCTTTTCACCTTTACCCCAGTCCTGGGGTGTATTAAACAGGAACCACCTTTACCCCAGTCCTGGGGTGTTTTAAACAGGAACCACCTTTACCCCAGTCCTGGGGTGTATTAAACAGGAACCACCTTTACCCCAGCCCTGGGGTGTATTAAACAGGAACCACCTTTACCCCTGCCCTGGGGTGTATTAAACAGGAACCACCTTTACCCCAGCCCTGGGGTGTATTAAACAGGAACCATCTTTACCCCAGCCCTGGGGTGTATTCACTAGGTACCACCTTTACCCCAGCCCTGGGGTGTATTCTCTAGGTACCACCTTTACCCCAGCCCTGGGGTGTATTCACTAGGTACCACCTTTACCTTGCCAGCCAAGCCGGACTGATTGTTAGTTCGATTGGAATCGTTGCCAGCCGAGAAGACTGATCGTTCATTCGATTGTGTCACATCTCCCTCTGGAGCAGCTCTCTCCTCTGGCCAGTTGTGGCTCCAGCGTTCGACGTCACCGGTCTACTAGCTGCCACCGCCCCTTGTCATTATCCTACCGCGGACTGTTGTTGTCTTGTTATCAATCAAACCTGTTCCCTATCCCATCATTATCATGTGTATATCTGTTCCCTCTGCTCCCCTAGTCTATGTGCGTTATTGTTTCATGTTGCGTGTTTTATGTAAGTTGAGAGATCCCACAAGCTTTTTTTGCTGTCGAGTTATACCCAGGCTTTGCCTGTTGTTTGTTTTCTGTAATTAAGGACTGCACTTTACGCAGTGCCCGTTTATCGCTGTACACGTTTGGGAATAGGAGTAAATAAACTCAAGTCTTCCTCAAACTCCTGCGACTTGCTCCTTCTCCACTTACATTCATGACAGATTGGTAAATTGCTATGCCAAAGAGAATGGTTGCTATGGAGGCACTTCCCCCTTGCTAGCTAGCTATCTACACAGCTAACATAATCACGTCAAACTGAAGCTGGAAAGATAGCAAACTCGCTGCATTTCCTTTCCTTTTACCTGTTTTTCTATTGACATTTCTTTGTTAATAAAAATTATGCTGATTCATAATTTCGACTGACTGAGAAGAGCTGTCTGTTTTGTCCCGACACGTTCATTCTCTATGTGACAGTGGAGATCACATGTCAATATTGAAACAATTCTGCAAATGTTGGAGAGACAGACAGCAAGGTTTATACAAATCTCTGCTGTTGCAGCCAAATGCTAGCCAAAAGCAGGAGGAGATAATGTCTAGATGTATTTTTTTATTTTTTAGAATTGATATCAAGTTTAGGAATTGGCTTGGTTGATAGGATAGGAATTACTTTTCAGATGGAACACTAAATAGGCATTTTGCGGTCATAGCTGGTGTGGTAGTTGTGAAATAGACAATGGCTGGAACGCGGTTTTAACCCATCACTATCCAGGATTAGACCCACCCGTAGTATAATTAAGCAATAAGGCACGAGAGGGTGTGGTATATGCTCAGGGCTGTTCTTAAGCACGACGCATCGCAGAGTTTAAACTGGTTACTAAAGTAATTACAGCAGTAAAAATAAATGTGTTGTCATACCCATGGTATACAGTATCACATTCCATGGCTGTTAGCCAATCAGCATAAAGGGCTTGAACCACCCAGTTTATAACAATGAATACACCCCTTACTCAAAATTAATAAATAATCTTGCTTTTGACTGTAGATTACAATTTATTTTAATCTGCTGATTACAATGGGCAAATAGTCACATTAAGGAATAGATCCTGTATTCAGATCCTGTATTTGGGGGGGTAATCCCGACTGGGATTTTAATATGCACTCAATTCACCCGCACAGATGATCTCAATTGCAACCATTATTGATCACCTCATTACCACTCCCTAAAAGTTGATGTTGATGTCACCTTAGTCCTGCTTGCTACCAAAGTCTTTCAAGATATGTTCGCCCACTGGTTGGTATTTTTATCGGAACAATTTATTCCTTCTTTTTGAACAGACTAAGGGTGATCTAGAACAATTTAGTCCTTCTTTTTGAACAGGTGATTTAGATGATCTAGATAATCATTCCGCACAAATGAAATAAAATATTTCCTAATTTACTGCAAATCTACCTTGGCATGTTGTAGGAATGGAAAACTAATAATGATGTAGCCAACTTTTTTTTTTTTTTTTTTTCAATTTATGTAATCCAATACATATAACTGTTTTTATAATAAAATTATCTGGTATATTCATTTCTTATCAAGATCAGGGGTAAAATATCCCTGCACTGCCCACATGTGAAATGTGTAATCAAATCAAGTTAATTGTGATTGATTTACTGTATTTAATCTGTATTTTTTATCAAATTAAAATACATTTATATTAAATGGCATATATTATATTATTTTGTCATATAAGGTGAAACTTTGAATAAAATATAGGCCTACTACTTCTATATTCTTATACTGGAATAAGTATTTTTACATTCATCAGCCTCACTGTTTCCGATGCTCCTGATAGGTCAATATTTCATTGGGGGTGGGAGTAGAGAACCTAAACCCAGCTGTCTGGTATCATAATCTCTTGACACAGCAACAACGAGAGACCAACTAATCTGCTAGTTTATTCTTAACAAGCAGGTGCATGTAGGTAGCGTTTTAAGAAATCCTGTGGTAGTGCGTGTTACATTCTAGCGGTTGGTTGCAATGCACTCATTATGAAAAAGGACCTTCCTTATGAGGACCTCCTTAGTCAGTAGCGGGAAAAGAAAGTGTGTGACATTACACCAACCTTCAGCCAAAGGTACTTTTAACTAACCCTTATTTGTAGCTCAGCTAACAGGAGGATTGTCATGACCAATAGACTACACAATATTGCTCAGTCAGTTTTGACCAGCCAGTCACACAGTGGATAGAAACATGAGGATAGACTTCAATTTGGTTTTGCTACATGCTACATGCATCATGGTCAGTACAGGTGCATCAAAGTAGAAGGTCCTTAGACGTCAAAGCTAGAATCAGTGGCGGCGGCAGAGTATATTTTTGGATAAACTACGGTGGGGCTAATCCATACAGTGGTGGGGCTCAAATCAACGTCTGAATTTCAATGTGAATACATACAACAAAACCCCTCCCAGTAGCTAGAAATATACCACGCATTAGGCTGCTATGGGATGATTGCACTGATTCCTTTTTTCACACGCAAAATTACATCGAGAGCAACAGACGTGGACGGTCACTACTACTGCGTTAAGGGTTATTCATGCTATTTCAACTAGTTGCAAACCCAACACATTGTACATCACGTTACATATCACACTCCTCACACACACACTCACACAGAGAAAGTATGAGATAGAGAGACACAGAGAGAGAGAGAGTGAGAGACAGATCTACAGTAGTTAATGGAGCACAACAAGTGGCCGCTAAGGCCACACATATCGCGACTAAGTCAGCACAGTTTCCAAATCGACCCTATTATTTATAATATATTCAAAAACACCATTTACGTTCTCAAAGGAACACAATCCGCCGGTTGTTGTGGTTAGAGGCAAAAATGTAAATCGCAGGAAGCAGAGGCAGGTTCAGTGAAATACAGATGAGTCTGTGTAAATCCGTAAAAGCATCCTGGTAGGGTCGCATTAAAGCGAGAAATTCTGTTGTGTCATTCACTATATTCCCCTGTTTTTCCATTCTTTCCAGCAGACGCTTAACCTGGTTGAGCGCCGAGACTCCGGTTAGGACACCTCCGGCCTCGGTTGAGACGTCTTTTAATTTCACCCACAAGTCTGTCAATTACCGGGTAGAAACAATGCGTGCACAGCGCATCTGGGGATGTAACATGTGTGCACTCAATTGGGTCTTCGACAACAAACTTCTGGAGATGTCTCCTTTCGGGTGTCCCACTCTTGCTTACACCGGCTTTGGTGCACAGGTTCGCTGCTCTGTCCAGAATTTCCCTCCATGAGGCCTCTGCGTGTTTGTCTGACAATGTCGCTATAACCGAGTCCGCTAAGTCTATTGTGGAGGGAAGTTCAAGACTGGGAGATTGGAGCTGGTCAGACATAAATTTCGTCACACGGAATAGATTGTTGAAAAGCGTGAGAAGCAAGACAAACTGTTCGTCAATAAGTCCACTCACAGCTCTGGCCTCAGTTTTCCTCCGTGCATTAGACTGAGACATGATATCTAGAAGTGTTGCCTGTATTGCAGGCAATGATTTCCGGATAGCCACCAATGCCGCATATTGACATGTGTCGGATAAGTTCTTAAGTTCGACTGGTTGGGCAGTTGGTTTCATTTCTCTCTGTTTCTTAATGAACAGATCATGGGCCACCGAGTTGGAGAAGAAGTTGTACAACATTTGCACTGTTTCAGACAATTCTGCTGCTGCTTCAACGTTGCGGACCACATCAACCAAAATGAGATTGAATCTGTGTGCATGGCAGTGAATGTACAATGCATGTGGCACCTCCTTTTTAAATTTCTGCTGTACCCCGTTCTTGCACCCCGACATGACAGCAACCCCATCTTAACACTGTCCCACACACATGTATTTGTCAATGTTGCACTGGGCGAGGGTCTGTTCTATGCTTCTGAGGAGTGAATCGGCGTCCAGGCCATCAGCGTGCAGGAATTCCTCACGCACCTCTTCTCTTAACTATCGCACAACAATGGAAATGTGTTCACTTTTACTGACATCTTTGCTTTCGTCAATCATTAGGGAAAATGCTCAGCTTCCTTAATTTCTGCACTTATTTCACTCCAGACCATATCTGCCATTATTTGGAAAATCTTGTTTTGAATCGCTGGCGGGTCGTGCGACTGCGAGTTGCTCTCTTGCTCCTGGTCCATCTGCTCCTGCTCCGTCTCGTCATCCCTTCGCTCGTCTTCTTCCCTCTGGCAGGTGGAAGAAGCGGCCTCCTGCTTGTCCTCTTGTTCGCCCTCAGGTGTCAACCAAAAGTTTGTTAACAGGCTCGGGCTCGGCACTTTGTCTGTCCGAGGACGTTTGAAAATAAATCTATCCATAATATAAAATATGTCTGCCAAATTACTGCCAAATTACTAGCTAGCTAGCATTAGCTAACATTGTCTACCGGTAATTTTGATAGTAAAAATAAACGTTGGTCACACTCTTTTACTGTCTATGGTCACACTAGACTGACAAGGCACGCTAAACCAGTGACGTGTATCACACTTTCCCCACCGATCTTGTTGAATATTTTTTAGCTTTTGGTTAATAGTTTTAGGCCTATGATCCACAACACAGAATAGGAAGGTTAGAAACCACAGTAGGTTATTTAGTAAACATATAGAATGGCATAGGATAGCGACAGGATGGAGGTCAGAGCAGTCAGCAGAAGCCCAATAAACAGTGCAGTCAGCAAAACCCAATAGTTAACGCAGTCAGTGAAGCCCAAAGGTTAAGGGTTGCACTCAGACACACTAATAGAATAGTATGTGTTGTGCTGTGTTTGCACCGGGGTTTGACATTGTCACAATGCGGAGTAATGGGACGATAAACGGAGCGCTGGTGGAGCGTCATTCCTTTATTATTTTGGAGTTGGACTCACGAAGCACAAAATACATAAAAGGAGATGACTGAAAACTAAATACAAAACACTAACAAAGCAAAGTAACTTACGTGCTGAAAACACAAGGCAGACACGAACAATGATCCACACACAGGTGGATTTGTGTGGGGCTTAAATACTATCCCCAATCAGAGACAACGCTAGACAGCTGTCTCTGATTGGGGATGATAATCTCCCTAGTTAGGGTGTGAGCACTTGGTTGTGTGCCTCTCTCCTCCCCTAGGTGGGAGTAAGAGGCCTTACCACAACCAAGCCCTCACAGACATACACTATGATTTATGAGTGCCTATATGCTTATCTCTATATGTGCAGGTCCCATACGGGTCGCCATGAGTTCGCCACTATTGTTTCAAAACTTGAAGGTTTAACTGCCAACGGAGGGCGGAAAAGGGCGTAGACAAAGTAGAACTGAAGAAGTTTGAAACGATAGTGGAAAACGGTTAAAGGGTGCTTGTCATTCTACCCGTGAGGGAGGGACTATGTATGCTATGTAACTGTAAATTGTATAAAAAGAGCGAGATGAGCCTAGGAAGACGGAAGTCTCCGGGGGCTCCTCGGCTTTTGTTGCTTGCATAATAAAAGTCTGTGTTGCTTTTCCAAACTTTGAAAGTGCTTTATTTTAAGAGAAATAGTAAGATTTTCTACAACAATCTCTGAACAGTAACAGCCTTATGCTAGATACCGATGGGGATACTGAATGGATCTGCTACTGAACTCAGATCAGTGTAATGTGTGATGCACTGCGTTATCACACTGCATGCTAACTCCCGCCAGTGTTGGTTTACATTTACGTCGTTTATAAACATTGGAGTAAAACAAGCTTATATTTTGGGTTCTGATGGGGTACGACAGTTGAACCTACCTCATGAGGCATTTTATCTTATATTATTCAAGAAGTAATGAGGATCATAGGTTATTATGTTTTTATCTCAAAGGAGCAGTTATATCTCTGTGTATGGTCCTGACTGATTAGCTCTGTCTGATTTAGCTCTTACGTTAGTTGACTTTTGGTCATACTGAGTTGAAGCTCACTGATTTCATCACAGACCCACACAATCGTGAGTCATTTATAGTAAGCTTAGCCCATTTATGGCATAAAGGAGATATTGCAGTGACCATAATAAAACCACGTAATTTATTCTCATGTGGGGTAACAGCACCTATACCAATCGAGGGGTCTAAACTGATATCTCAACCTGGTCTCAGTGCTGTTCGTAGAATTTGGTATGTAAATCTGTTCTCTTCATTTAGTATGATATATTAGGTTACATTAGGTTACATTATAAATGCAATAGAGGTCGAACACATTCATATAAATCAGAGGACGTCTTGTGTATAGTATCATACATCAAAGCAAATCAAATCAAACTGTATTTGTTACATGTGCCGAATACAACAAGTGTAGACCTTACAGTGAAATGCTTACTTACAAGTCCTAACCAATAATGTACTTCAAGAAAGAGTAAAAAAAATAAAAAATAGAATAACAATAAGAGGCTATATACAGGGGGTACCGGTACTGAGTCACTGTGAGAAGGCTATATACAGGGGGTACCGGTACCGAGTCACTGTGAGGAGGCTATATACAGGGGGTACCGGTACCGAGTCACTGTGAGGAGGCTATATACAGGGGGTACCGGTATCTAGTCACTGTGAGAAGGCTATATACAGGGGGTACCGGTACCGAGTCACTGTGAGGAGGCTATATACAGGGGGTACAGGTACCGAGTCACTGTGAGGAGGCTATATACAGGGGGTACCAGTTCCGAGTCACTTTGAGGAGGCTATATACAGGGGGTACCGGTACCGAGTCATTGTGAGAAGGCTATATACAGGGGGTACCACTACTGAGTCATTGTGAGGAGGCTATATAGAGGGGGTACCGGTACCGAGTCATTGTGAGGAGGCTATATACAGGGGGTACCAGTACCGAGTCATTGTGAGGAGGCTAAATACAGGGGGTACCGGTACTGAGTCAATGTACGGGGTTACAAGGTAGTTGAGGTAATTGAAGTAATATGTACATAAGTAGGGGTAAAAGTGACTAGGCAATCAGGATAGATAATAAACAGAGTAGCAGCAGTGTTTGTGAAGAGTTGGGGAGAGTGTCTATGTGTTAGTGTGTGTGGCGTCAATATGCTTGTGTGTGTGTGTGTGTGTGTGTGTGTGTGTGTGTGTGTGTGTGTGTGTGTGTGTGTGTGTGTGAGAGCGTATGTTGTGTGTGTGTGTATACAGTATGTGTGTTGGAGTGTCAGTGTAGTATGTGTGAGTGTGTGGGTAGAGCCCAATGAGTGTGTGGGTAGAGTCCAGTGAGTGTGTGGGTAGAGTCCAATGAGTGTGTGGGTAGTCCAATGAGTGTGTGAGTAGATTCCAGTGAGTATGTGGGTAGAGTCCAATGAGTGTGTGGGTAGAGTCCAATGAGTGTGTGGGTAGAATCCAATGAGTGTGTGGGTAGAGTCCAGTGAGTGTGTGGGTAGAGTCCAATGAGTGTGTGTGAGTAGAGTCCAGTGAGGGGGGGGGGGGATTTGGTGATAGTTTGTTGGAACTTGAAACTCTCGACCTGCTCCACTACAGCCCCGTCGATGTTAATGGGGCCCTGTTCGGCCCGTCTTTTCCTGTAGTCCACGATCAGCCCCTTTGTCTTGCACATATTGAGGGAGAAGTTGTTGTCTCTGACCTCCTCTCTATAGGCTGACTCATCGTGTAATTTCCACTTTGAGATTTGTCCTAACGAAAAACCCCTACAAAAATGTCCATTAATTATTATCCACACATAATAATGAAAAATTCCTTTGCTGCAGGATTATTTTCATACTGTAACAAACTGGCTCAAATTATGATCATACATCTGTAGCTGAATTGGGTTAAGGTTAGAATAAGGGTTTGGTGGAAGGGTTAGATGAAATATTACAGCGACTTGAACATGCAACCTTTGGATTGTTAGACGGTCACGGTATACACCCACCCATCCTCCCCGACCTAACCCCCGACATTTTACACTTCTTGGGGGTGCAGAGAAAAAAATATATACATTTTAAATCAGTCTGCTTTGTTTTGGTAGTAGCCTACCCTTGTGTGATAGGGTTTAATTGGAGAGATTCACAAAATAAAACGAGACAAAGAGGGTTAATCAGGGGATGTAATGTGTGGATAAAAGAAAAACAAACAACTGTCTCTGTGGTTCTCTGAACACATTCTGAGCAGAGACACGAGGCAGTAGATAGAGAGAGAGAGAGCACTGAGAGAGCGCCAGGGAGAGAGCCAGTGAAAGATTTGGAAAGACAGAGAGGGAGAGAGAGCAATAGAGTGTAGAAGAAGAGAGGAGCACAGGGGGAGAGAGGGAGAGTATATTGGGAGAGTATATCAGAGGGAGAACAGAGAGTGTATAGGCAGAGGCGGCTGGTGGGAGGAGCTCACTGTAATGGCTGGAATGGAATGAATGGAATGGTATAAAACACATGAAACATATGAAAACCACATTTGACTACGTTCCATTTCTTCCATTCCAGCCATTACAATGAGCCCCTCCTCCTATAGCTCCTCACACCAGCCTCCACTGGATTAGAGAGTAGGTATTGAGTGGGATGAGGGGTTTGTTGTCTGATATTCCTCTCTTGTTTTGTCCCTATACTGCACTGGGTGTTAGTTTGGGTGTGGGGCAAGGTGCTCGAGCTGCTCACTGACTCACCAGCCGTTTTCCACCTTACAGACAGTGTGTGTTTATATGTGTGCGTGTCCGTGTGCTTGTGCGTATGTGTGTGACTGTGCCTGAGGCATATCTGTGTGTGTGGTATTGGTACCTCTCTTGCTTCTCTGTGGATCTCTGGCTCAGATCAGATCAATCGTTAGAAAGCAGAGTCTAACAATAGAGTAGAGAGAGGAACCCTGGAGATGAAGTGCAAAGGGGCAATAGGAAGTGTATAAGGAAGGGGCAATAGTAAAAAGGACTAAGGGACTAGAGGTTGGTTTGGGACTGGGGAACAGTGAGTCCTCCAGATGACTAGAGGTTGGTTTGGGACTGGGGAAGGGTGGGTCCTCCAGGTGACTAGAGGTTGGTTTGGGACTGGGGAAGGGTGAGTCCTCCAGGTGACTAGAGGTTGGTTTGGGACTGGGGAAGGGTGAGTCCTCCAGGTGACTAGAGGCTGGTTTGGGACTGGGGGGCAGTGAGTCCTCCAGATGACTAGAGGTTGGTTTGGGACTGGGGAAGGGTGAGTCCTCCAGGTGACCAGAGTTTGGTTTGGGACTGGGGAACAGTGAGTCCTCCAGATGACTTGAGTTTTGGTTTGGGACTGGGGAACAGTGAGACCTCCAGATGACTAGAGTTTGTTTTGGGACTGGGGAAGGGTGAGTCCTTCAAAATGACTAGAAGTTGGTTTGGGACTGGGGAACAGTGAGTCCTCCAGATGACTAGAGGTTGGTTTGGGACTGGGGTCAGCGAGCCCACCAGATGACCAGAGGTTGGTTTGGGACTGGGGAACATTGAGTCCTCCAGATGACTAGAGGTTGGTTTGTGACTGGGGAACAGTGACACCCACCCTGTCTGACAAGTTGTGACTAGATGAGGTCAGCTGAGATAATGAGAGATGTTTCATCAGCATCTCAGGTAGTTGGGGGGACACATGCCCATCCCCCCAC
>CM042399.1:31642558-31645058 GCA_023634145.1 Thymallus thymallus
ATGGTGAGAGATGGGATTTGAGAGAGAGAGAGAGAGAGAGAGAGGTAAAGTGATAGAAAAGATATGAGAGATGTAAAAGAGAGGATATGAGCGATGTGAGAGTCAGGAAGGTTAATGAGTGCTGCAGGCGACTGTGTGGATGACTGGCAGGTTTAAGGGAACACTCACAGATTCATAAAAATCTAATCACTTCTAACAGAAACAATAATGGAAATGTCACAGGACTGTTTGGGCTGTGATGTAGTGTAGGGAGCCATCAGTGATGTCTGACCCTTCCTCCCACTGGGACACATTCAGTTGGCCTGCTGCTGTGCTGCTCTCGTGTTTGTGTATATGTTTGTGTGTGTTTGTTTGTGTGTGTGTGTGTGTGTGTGTGTGTGTGTGTGTGTGTGTGTGTGTGTGTGTGTGTGTGTGTGTGTGTGTGTGCGCTCCTCTCCTGTGGGACTAATCAATCTTTATGACCGGGGTCTTATTGAGATGTATAGGATGACTGAGCTGTTTTCACACCATAGCTCAGACTGGAGCAGCCTAGACTAAATACATCCATTCTTTTGCACACACACATACACACACACATTACGATTGTGAATGATGTCAAAGTCCTGTCCCAGCTGGGAGGGACTAATCGGATAAATCAAATTGAATTTTATTTGTCACATGCTGCGTAAAAAATGACAGTGAAATGCTTACTTCCGGGTCTTTCCCAATAACACAAAGAGAAAATAGTGAAATAATAAAAAAGTTATAATAATAAAAGTAATAATATATACACAATGAGTAATGATAACTTACACGGGTACCTGTACTGAGTCGATGTGCAGGGTTACAAGGTAATTGCGGTAGATATGTACATATAACTAGGAACAAAGTAACTAGACAACAGGATAGATAAGAAACAGTAGCAACATGTGTGATGAGTCGAAAAGAGTAAATGTAGTCTTATTTCTTGGTGGTAGAAGCTGTTCAGCGTCCTATTGGCTCCAGACTTGGTGCATCGGTATCGCTTACCGTGCGGTAGCAGAGAGAACAATCTATGACTTTGGTGGCTAGAGTCTTTGATAATTTTTAGGGCCTTCCTCTGTGTACAGAGGTCCTGGATGGCATGGGGCTCGGCCCCAGTGACGTACTGGGCTGTACGCATTACCCTCAGTAGCGGTCGGATGCCAAACAGTTGCCATACCAAGCAGTGATGCAGCCAGTTAAGATTATCTCAGTGGTGCAGCTGTTGAACCTTTTGAGGATCTGAAGGCCCATGCCAAATCTTTTTAGCCTCCTGAGGGGGCATGCTTGGCCTTCCACTTCCTGTTGTCCACGATCAGCTCCTTGGTCTTACTGACATTGAGGAAGAGGTTGTTGTTCCGGCACCACACTGCCAGGTCTCTGGCCTACCACGTCATGTCGTCAACAAATGTAATGATGGTGTTGGAGTCGTGCGCGGCCCCATAGTCATGGGTGAGCAGGGAGTACAGGAGAGGACTAAGCATACACCACTGAGGGGCCCCCCGTGTTCACGGTCAGTGTGGCGGATGTGTTATTGCCTATCTTCACCACCTGGGGGCGGCCCGTCAGTAATTCCAGGATCCAGTTGTAGATGGAGGTGTTCAGTCCCAGGGTCCTTAGATTAGTGATGAGCTTGGAGAGCACTATTGTGTTGTTCATTGACTAACGCTGAGCTGTAGTCAATGAACAGCATTCTCACATAAGTGTTCCTCTTGTCCAGGTGGGAGAGGGCAGTGTGGACTGTAATAGAGATTGCATAATCTGTGGATCTATTGGGGCGGTATGCGAATTGGAGTGGGTCCAGGGTGTCTGGGATGATAGTGTTGATGTGAGCCATGACCAGCCTTTCAAAGAATTTCATGGCTACAGATGTGAGTGCTACTGGGCGATAGTCATTTAGACAGGTTACTTTGGCATTCTTGGGTACAGGTACTATGGTGGTCTGTTTGAAACTGTAGGTATTACAGACTGGGTCAGGGAAAGGTTGAAAATGTTAGTGAAGACACTTGCCAGCTGGTCAGCGCTTGCTATGAGTACACGTCCTAGTAATCCGTCTGGTCTAGTGAATGTTAACCTGTTTAAAGGTCTTACTAACATCAACTACGGAGAGCGTGATCTCACAGTCGTCCAGAACAGCTGGTGCTCTCATGCATGGTTCAGTGTTTCTTGCTCTCGTGTCTGGGCAGCTCGCGGCTGGGCTTCACTTTGTAATCCATGATAGTTTGTCTTCCCTGCCACATCCAACGAGCGTCAGAGCCGGCATAGTAAGATTAGTCCTGTATTAACACTTTACCTGTTTGATAGCTCCTCGGAAGTCGTAGCAGGGTTTCTTATATGCACCCCCAGGATTAGTGTCCCTCTCCATGAAAGCGTCAGCTCTAGTCTTTAGATATGTACGTATGGTCACGTGGGGATGACGTCTATGCACTGAATAATGAAGCCTGTGACTGATAAGGTAAACACCTCAATGCCATTGGCTGAATGCCGGAATATAGTCCAG
>CM042399.1:31650058-31665058 GCA_023634145.1 Thymallus thymallus
CATAACAGACTATATTAATTTTTGTGTAGACAACACTGTACCCACCAGGAAGGTACGCTGTTTCCCAAACAATAAACCCTGGGTCACCAGCGACCTGAAGGCCCTGCTGAATGAGAAGAAGAGGGCCTTCAAGGAGAAGGACAAGGACAAATTGAAATGCGTCCAGAGGGAGCTGAAGTTGCGGATTGCTGAGGGGAGGAGAGTGTATAAGGAGAAGATGGAGGACAAGCTGAGGCAGAGCCAGGTGAGAGAGGTGTGGAAGGGTATGAGAAATATCACTGGCTTCAAAAAGTCAAACAGTGGGCAGACGGAGGGGACCCAGGACAGAGCCAATGAGCTGAACCAATTTTTTAACAGGTTCGATACTGGCCCTGTCCACCTCCCCTCCAGCTCCCCAGACCACACACCCTCACGGCTATCCCACCCCCACTTTGCTCACAGCACCTCTGCTGAGACAATCAGTGAACCCACCTCCGCCCCTGCCCCCCCTGGACTGATCCTCAACACCCCCCTTCCCCCCACCTCCCCACCTGGGCTGGCTTTCACCACCAACCAAGTGAAGAGAGAGCTGGAGAGACTACACCAGTGGAAAGCGGCGGGCCCTGATGGCATCAGCCCAAGGGTGCTGAGGGTCTGTGCTGACCAACTGTGTGGAATACTCCAGCGTCTTTTCAACCTTAGCCTGAGCCTAGAAAGGGTCCCTGTGCTGTGGAAAACATCCTGCCTCGTCCCAGTGCCCAAGAAGGCACACCCCACTGTCCTGAATGACTTCAGACCTGTAGCGCTAACATACCACATCATGAAGACCCTGGAAAGGTTAGTCCTCGCTCACCTCAGACCCCTGGTGTGTTCATCAATGGACCCCCTGCAGTTTGCATACCAGCGCAACATCGGGGTGGATGATGAAATCATCTACCTTCTGCAGAAGGCCTACTCTCACCTGGACAACGCAGGTTGCACTGTGAGGGTCATGTTTTTTTACTTCTCCAGTGCCTTCAATACCATTCAGCCCCTGCTACTGGGTGAGAAGATGAGGAGGATGAAAGTGGAAGCACGCTTAGTCTCCTGGGTCACGGACTACCTGACCGGTAGGCCACAATTTGTGCGACTACAGAGCTGTGTGTCAGAACGGGCAGTTAGCAACACAGGGGCCCCCCAGGGAACGGTCCTGTCCCCCTTCCTGTTCACCCTCTACACCTCAGACTTCAGATATAACTCTGAAACATGCCACCTACAGAAGTTCTCGGATGACTCTGCTATTGTAGGGTGCATCAGGGGTGGGCAGGAGGAGGAGTACAGGAGCACAATCAGTGACTTCGTGTTGTGGTGTGAGCAGAACCACCTTCAGCTCAACATCAGCAAAACTAAGGAGATGGTGGTGGACTTCAGGAGAACCAAGGCACAACTGACTGCAGTCCCTATACAGGGGATGGATGTGGAAATGGTTGAGTCATACAAGTTCCTGGGTGTCCATATGGACAACAGACTGGAATGGGCTGGTAACACCGGGGCCCTGTACAAAAAGGGCCAGAGCCGACTCTACTTTCTGAGGAGGCTCAGATCCTTCAACGTGTGCAGTAAACTACTGCATACCTTCTACCAGTCTGTTTTTGCAGTGGTGTGCTGGGGAGCAAACATCAAAGCCGGTGATGCTTCTCGGGTAAATAAGCTGATCAGGAAGGCTAGCTCTGTCCTGGGGATGAGCCTTGACACTCTAGAGGAGGTGGAGGAGAGACGGATCCTGGCCAAACTGCTGGCCATCATGGACAACGTCACCCACCCTCTGCACGCTATGGTTATGACGCAGAGGAGCACTTTCAGTCACAGACTGATCCCACCACGGTGTGCCAGAGAGCGCTACAGGAGGTCCTTCCTGCCGGCGGCTATGAGACTATATAATGCCTCACCGGGGTGCCGTGCCGTCGGCAACATAGATCTGGAACTGTTGGGGTGCTAGGACCTAGTTTAATAATTATGCATCCATCCGTGAGTAACTCTGGTCCGTCAGCACTCATCTACTCAGGACCTATTTATTCATACAGGTCTGTATATACATACTCATGTACAGTTGTTATATTATGTCACATGCAATATTGTAAGTAATTATTGGACGTAGGCATTCACTCAGGAATGCATATTAGTATCCTGCCAGTTGCACCTTTTCTCATTGCTTTTAGTATATTGAATGTGCAGTTGTCTGTAATTAAACCCTGCACACTAAGGACTGTATTTTAAGGGATTTACTATTATTACCCCAAATGATATCATACACACATTTAGCTATTAAAGTATCTCTTCCTGTCATTTACCTGTACAGTTTGTGTAAACATGCAAGTATTCACTTATCTGTAAATATAACTGTATACCTAACTGTACAGCTAATTTAACCATGCACAATTTTCACTTACCTGTTCATTTACCCAGTCTGTCTATTAAGTAAACTATTATTACCCTCGCTCATATCATACGCATTTTTAGCTACTGAAGTATTTCTCTGCCATCGACCTGTATAGTATAGTTAACCATCCAACATCCACCAATGTATAGTGTACATATTCAGCCAACCACTCATACTATGCAATGTCCTTTTATATATTTTTCTGCACTCCAGATATCTTGTATTTCTATACTTTTTCATACTGCCGCTCTATGTATCATGTACCGTGTATCTGTCTTTTGTGTACTTTCATTGTGGCATTTTGCACCTGCCCTGTGTTTTTGTTGTAGCTGCTTGACAATGAAATTTCCCCCCCGGGGGATCAATAAAGTACCTATCTATCTATCTATCTATCTATCTATCTATCTATCTATCTATCTATCTATCTATCTATCTATCTATCTATCTATCTATCTATCTATCTATCTATCTATCTATCTATCTATCTATCTATCTATCTATCTATCTATCTATCTATCTATCTATCTATCTATCTATCTATCTATCTATCTATCTATCTATCTATCTATCTATCTATCTATCTATCTATCTATCTATCTATCTATCTATCTATCTAACAAGATTCTCTGGTCTGATGAAACCAAGATTGAATTCTTTGGCCTGAATGCCAAGCGTCACGGCTGGAGGAAACCTGGCACCATCCCAACTGTGAAGCAAGGTGGTGGCAGCATCATGCTGTGGGGATGTTTTTCAGAGGCAGGGACAGGTAGACTAGTCAGGATCGAGGGAAAGATTAACGGAGCAAAGTACAGAGAGATCCTTGATGGAAACCTGCTCCAGAGTCCTCAGCACCTCAGACTGGGGCGACGGTTCACCTTCCAACAGGACAACATCACTAAGCACACAGCCAAGACAATGCAGTGGCTTCGGGACAAGTCTCTGAATGTCCTTGAGTGGCCCAGCCACATGGTTTTCCCAGTTGCGACCGGCTGCTAAACAGCCCGGTATTGAGCTGGGATCTGCGCCACTCGGGAGTCCATTATATGATTTTTGATCTTTTGTGCAGGCTGTACACATTAAATAGTCCGCAAAACACCAGTCTCAACATCAATAGTGAAGAGGCGACTCCAGGATGCTGGCCTTCTAGGCAGAGTTGCAAAGAAGAAACATATCTTCTTCTGTCCTTTGCCTGTGTTCTTTTGCCCATCTTAATCTTTTCTTTTTATTGGCCAGTCTGAGGTATGGCTTTTTCTTTGCAACTGCCTAGAAGGACAGCATCCCGGAGTTGCCTCTTCACTGTTGACTTTGAGACTGGTGTTTTGCGCGTACTATTTAATGAAGCTGCCAGTTAAGGACTTGTGAGGCGTCTGTTTCTCAAACTACACTCACTCTAATGTACTTGTCCTCTTGCTCAGTTGTGCACCGGGGCCTCCCACTCCTCTTTCTATTCTGGTTAGAGCCAGTTTGCGCTGTTCTGTGAAGGAAGTAGTACACAGCGTTCTACGAGATCTTCAGTTTCTTGGCAATTTCTCACATGGAATAACCTTAATTTCTCAGAACAAGAATAGACTGATGAGTTTCAGAAGAAAGTCCTTCGTTTCTGGCCATTTTGAGCCTGCAATCGAAACAATATTGCTTCTTTAATCAGCACAACAGTTTTCAGCTGTGCTAACATAATTGCAAAAGGGTTTTCTAATGATCAATTAGCCTTTTAAAATGATAAACTTGGATTAGCTAACACAACGTGCCATTGGAACACAGGAGTGATGGTTGCTGATAATGGACCTCTGTACGCCTATGTAGATATTCCATTAAAAATCAGCGGTTTCCAGCATCAATAGTCATTTACAACATTAATAATGTCTACACTGCATTTCTGATCAATTTGATGTTATTTTAATGGACAACAAATGTGATTTTCTTTCAAAAACAAGGATATTTCTAAGTGACCCAAACTTTTGAACGGTAGTCTACAGTAGGCCTAGCCTATAGAAATCTGATGGGATCCTCATTTTTTTTAATAGAGGCCATCACTCTGTTTTCTCACGCAATTGCATAGCCTATAGAAATGTTGCTCAACATGAGCTCTACATTTGCATTGATGTCAGAGTGATTAGAGGGACAATAGAGTGCTGAGTACCAGGCAGTTAACAAGTTTGGTAGGCTAGTAATGACCATCAGCAGCATCAGAGCTTGGAGAAGTCTAATTACCGTGACTAAACGGTCACATGGAAATTGACTGCCTTCATGACTCGCAACTACCGGTGTGGCGGTAATACGGTCACCATAACAGCCCATGGAATAAGTCTCTCTTTCCATCTCTCCTTATTATCTACATTCTGGTGCTATGCTCTGAATCCCTGTGTGTGTGTGTGTGTGTGTGTGTGTGTGTGTGTGTGTGTGTGTGTGTGTGTGTGTGTGTGTGTGTGTGTGTGTGTGTGTGTGTGTGTGTGTGTGTGTGTGTGTGTGTGTGTGTGTGTGTGTGTGTGTGTGTGTGTGTGTGTGTGTGTGTGTGTGTGTGTGTGTGTGATAAGATACTGTAGCTATAGTGTACCTCTACAGAGCCACCTCAGGTCATAAATACAAAATCATGTATAGTGTTCAGGGCCGGCTCTTTTCTCATCCTCAGTGAAATATTGAGCCTGTTTCTGTGTGCAGGTAACACTGTTCTGCTGGTTCAACTGAGCGGACAGGGGTTAAAGAGGGACTGCCTTTCAAAAGAAACAACCCTTTGAAAATGACCTATGTGGTATCGTTATGAGTCAGAAATAGTTATTCTAGTGTGAAAATTGACTACAACGTGTAACTAGGATAATTTAGGTCACAACGGGTAAATTAAGTTTGGGTTTTGATTTGACAATGTACTACATTTGCCCACTAACATGGGGCGAACAGCTGTGGCGATTGCTCTCTATCCAATAACATAGACAGTGAGACAGACCTGCCCAGCAGCCCGACTTTGTTAACATAAGACAACACGTCGCAATTTTTTTTTAACTTGAGATATACTGCGACATACACCATAGTTAGAAGTTGTCAGGGTCTGACTGAGGCCAGGTCTCTGGCTCCCTCTATTGGGAGTCGTATGGCCACAGTCAGGAGCTGACAATAGGATTTTGGGAGTCCTTTTTTGAGTTTGGTTAATCCCCAATTAGAGGCAGCTGTCTTGAGTTGTCTCTAATTGGGGATTATATTTATGTTCACATTGCGTCCACCTGCGTGTGGATCCTTGTCTGTGTCTGCTTGTGAGCTAGACACCAGCTCACAGTGCTATCTTTGTGTCCTGCGCTCTGTGCCTCGTTCCCTAACCATGCATCGTGACAGATGTAAAATGTTGCAACTAAAACATCCTCAGAAAAAACTTTTAAATTAATTACATATTTCTTGAGTTATCTTAGATTAATGCTTGAGACTTTGAGGAAGTGAAATAGGCTTCCATGTCTACAGTGTCTCTCTCTCTCTCACACACACACACACACAGACACACACACACACACACACACACACACACACACACACACACACACACACACACACACACACACACACACACACACACATAGTCCAAAGAGAGGCAGAGCTCAGGGGAAATCAAAGCAGGAGCAACCTAGGAAAGTGGTGACCAGGCTGGAAGGTAAACTAATTCAGATTTAGTCAAATAAAAGCAATCAGAGCCATCTGGACTGATCAGGGGATCCGTAACAACCTCACTCACCCTGAGCATCAAGGTGACCTAGGAAGACTGGGAGCACACTGATGTTCCCAACACACACTGGGAGCATAAAGCATTGGGTAGACTCTTACTTTATTTGCTTGTTAAACATTCCCCTTGATGTCCAGTACTTGTATGTTCTATGGCTTCTCTCACAGTCCTATCAAGGTGTCATTACAGAGAAGAAGGAGCAGGTCAACTAAGTTGTATTTAGAGATTGTATATTTATTTTTTCTCTTCATCTCTTTTCCCATTCCCCCTCTCTTTCCCACTCTCCCCTCCCATTCCCCATCTCTTTCTAACACTCCCCCCCCCCCCCCCCCGACCTGTTGAGGGCTCACAGTGACAGTCAGAACAAGTTAAGCTCAGCATGCTACAGCCATAATATCATGCTACAGAGCGCTCCAAACTGAGCTCGCTCCAAACATCGCCGCAGTAACCATCTGCACCAGCAGGGGTCCAAGAGGCAACGGTTTGGTGTCAAGGCAACAGACACAGGAAGTTCTTCACAGCTGTTTGGTGCCCGGAGGAGAGGAGATCAAAGCATTTTATCAATTAGATTAGTCCTCTCTCCTCCATCCTCTCTCGCCTCCTTTTGAAAAAGGTCAAAGTTAATCGAGGAGAGTCGGCGAGGTGAGTAAATGTGCTTGCTTGAAATTATATTATTTTGAAACATGTGGATGTTTTTCTCCTCTGACAAAACAAAAGCTGATTCAAAGGGGGTGTTGCAACAAGCTCTCACAGTCTCACGTCAGAATTCTCAAACGTCAAATTTCAAAGATGTTCCAAATGTAAAATTTCACAGTGTTTGGTTACTTCTCTGTATCGCTCCAAGGTTAAGTTTAGGCATTAACTCCAAATTCTTAAGGTTAGGCATTAACTCCGAAAGGTTAAGGTAAGGGTTAAGGTTTGGGATAGGCTTAAAACCCAAAAAACAAAAAAAAAAACTTTCTATCCCTGGATTTGAACATGCAACCTTTGGAATCAGGTGCTTACACTCATCTGCTATCCCCATCCACAATGCCCTAGCAAATCCAAATCCTACTAGAAGGTAACAGCACTCACTGTTGCCCCTAGTGGCTGGTCCCCATCTCCCAACGTCCTCAGACATGGATGGACGTCGAATACTGACTTTTATCACGGGTGACCATCCTGGGCTATCTAGGAGGGGAGGATACTCTTCTGTTCGCCTACTAATGAATAGCAACACCCCTCGACCACACGATAACTTATCGGTTTCTGGGTCACGGAGAGAGGACAGAGGAGAGATGACGGAAGACGGTCTTTTACCCAAAACAAGAATCTCCCCAAGAAAAGGGAAGAGAGGAGAGGCGAGGAGAAGAGAAGAGAGGGGAGGTGACAAAGAGGAGGGGAGAGGAGAGGAAAGCAGGGGAGGGGAGAGGAGATCAGGAAAGGGCAAGAGAGGGAGAGGAGAGGGGATGAGGGAAGAGTAGAGGGGATGAGGTAAACGGAGTGGAAAGGAGTCAATTGAGTCAACACCAAGGACTGTTGGAAATTAGTCATATCACAACAGAATTATTGACAGCAGCGGACTTGTTCGTTTGTTTCAGCGTTGCCGCTCCCCATTCTTGACAGCACTGATTAGGGTTGTAATAGCCTGTCTCTTCTATTTTAAGGCCCTCTCAGAATCAGCTGCTGATGGGACTTCAGACACCTGTGATCAATTTATTTCAATTTGCTCTAATTTGCTCAGTATGAACATCTGTCTTCCTCTCAGAGTAAAACTACAAATGTCACATCATCAGCATTATAATGCAGTAATTTAGCAGTGGTCATCAAGGTCCAGAGAGCCGCACTTAAAATGTATAAAAATGTTCTCAATGTAATTTTTCTCTAGCCATTGCGTTTGGAATTTTCTATGCTCTCTGACTGTCTAGCTTTTGTTTCGATGAATCTTATCAAGATAGAAAGAGTGAAAAGACAATACAAGTAGGTTATTATTATTTATTTTCTTCTCAAAATAAACAGTTTTCAATGAAACCACCTGCGGGCCATATGTTTGACACCCCATGCACTAGAGGATGGCTCTATGATGTAATGCTTCATGGGTTGGGAGAAAGCCTTATTACAAAGAGACTGCCATCTGTAGGTAGGCCAACAGCAGGAAAGTGGTGCTCTACCATTTAATTTCCATAAACCTACTGAATATAGACTGGGGCCCAAATGTTTGGAATATTACTCATTCAAGGGTTTTTCTTTATTTGCACTATTTTTAACATTGTAGAAAAAAAAGTGAAGACATCAAAACTATGCCAAAAGACATATGGCATGATGTAGTAACAAAAAAATCAAAACATATTTTATATTTGAGATTCTTCAAAGTAGCCACCCTTTGCCTTGATGACAGCTTTGCACACTCATGGCATTCTCTCAACCAGCTTCATGAGGACCACCACAGGAATGGAAGACCCAGAAATACCTCTGCTGCAGAGGAAAAGTTTATTAGAGTTACCAGTCTCAGATTGCAGCCCAAATAAATGCTTCACAGAGTTCAAGTAACCGACACATCTCAACATCAACTGTTCAGAGGAGACTGTGTGAATCAGG
Source organism: Thymallus thymallus (assembly GCA_023634145.1). Lineage (NCBI taxonomy): Eukaryota > Metazoa > Chordata > Actinopteri > Salmoniformes > Salmonidae > Thymallus > Thymallus thymallus. The sequence continues at coordinate 31,658,737 of CM042399.1, forward strand.
CCTTCATGGTCGAATTTCTGCAAAGAAACCACTACTAAACGACACCAATAATAAGAAGAGACTTGCTTGGGCCAAGAAACACGAGCAATAGACTTTAGACCGGTGGAAATTTGTCCTTTAGTCTGGAGTCCAAATTTGAGATTTTTGGTTCCAACCTCAACCAAATGTAGATGGTTTGGGATGAGTCGGACCGCAGTGAAGGAAAAGCAGCCAACAAGTGCTCAGCATATGTGGGAACTCCTTCAAGACTGATGGAAAAGCATCCAGGTGAAGCTGGTTGAGAGAATGCCAAGAGTGTGCAAAGCTGTCATCAAGGCAAAGGGTGGTTATTTTAAGAATCTCGAATATATAATATATTTTGATTTGTTTAACAAAACTTTTTTGTTTACTACATGATTCCATATGTGTTATGTCATAGTTTTGATGTCTTCACTTTTATTCTACAATGTAAAAAATAGTGCAAATAAAGAAAAACCCTTGAATGAGTAATATTCCAAACTTTTGGCCCCCAGTGTACATTCTTCCACCATCATCAGACTTGCATGGGACTTCTACCATAGAAAGACATAAATGTATCTCTATGACTACAGACTACCGGCTCAAATTAAGATCCTACATCTGTACTAGCTACGTCCCTCTCATTCCAGAGGTACTGCCAGTCAAGAGGATTCCAGCCCCACACAGACACATTAACAGTGTTATAGGCTGGCTCATATTGATTCAGGAGCCATATTCTACCTCGCCATCAGACATGGGGCCAAGCTGACTACAGTACAGACTCACATGCATGTTGTTATTCAAGAAGACTCCACTCTGGGGAAGATATTACAGCAGCTATAGGAAAAATACACAGATAGGCCACTTATCTGTTTGAAATTATACATAAGTCCATTTGAAGGGCTTGCCAATGGTACTTCAAAGGTTGAATGTATAAGGCCTCTTAACCTTTTACCACTAACCCTCCATGGGTAGCTGTTGAATAGAGAGAAGAGGGTAGCCATTGAATAGAGAGGAGAGGAGTTCAAAATGAATTCAGTGGTTTGTAGAAGTTGTGGGTGAGTTGATACCCTGCTTTCCTCTTCAATGTGTAAGAACTCTCCAGTCTGTGCTGAGAGAGAGAGACATTTGATGGCTGAGGCTCCACTGGTGTTTCAGTATTCAGATGTTCTCCTGTGATGGCTGAGCCTCCGCTGGTGTTTCAGTATTCAGATGTTCTCCTGTGACGGCTGAGGCTCCGCTGGTGTTTCAGTATTCAGATGTTCTCCTGTGATGGCTGAGCCTCCGCTGGTGTTTCAGTATTCAGATGTTCTCCTGTGATGGCTGAGCCTCCGCTGGTGTTTCAGTATTCAGATGTTCTCCTGTGATGGCTGAGCCTCCGCTGGTGTTTCAGTATTCAGATGTTCTCCTGTGATGGCTGAGCCTCCGCTGGTGTTTCAGTATTCAGATGTTCTCCTGTGATGGCTGAGCCTCCGCTGGTGTTTCAGTATTCAGATGTTCTCCTGTGATGGCTGAGCCTCCGCTGGTGTTTCAGTATTCAGATGCTGTCCTGTGATGGTTGAGCCTCTGCTGGTGTTTCAGTATTCAGATGCTGTCCAGCTTGTGTGTTTATTGTTTTCTAAAGGTCTACTCCCTTTATAACAGCTTCACAACATACTGGAACTAACCAACTAGAGGTAGAGTCAAACCAGTGCACAACATTGTGTGTGTGTGTGTGTGTGTGTTTTTGTTTTGTGTGCTTGTGTTTGTGTGTGTGTTGTGGAGAGTAATTGCTGTGTACAGTAATGTTGGGCTGTGTCTGTGGCCTTGCCTCTCATATAAATTATTAATACAGTGATGGACGGGAACAGAGCGCCGAGATGAAGGCCACTACATCTTAATAAGACAACAGGGAGAGGGATACACTCACACACACAAACCCACACACACACACACACACACACACATAATCAATGTTTACATCTCATCTGCAGATAAACTCTCTGTAATTAAGCAATCTCAAACTTTTAGAAAGAACAGAGCACATAGATTTTCTTTGTCAATATGTTCAATAACTGCCTTCAAAATCTGTAGTTTATTTTGATCATTAACTGTGAATAATATCATTATCACACGCACACAAGCACACACACACAAATAACCATAATACTACTCTTTGGTGGTAACAAAAGTACATCAATCCATGGGTTATAGCCATCCCCATTACCCAGTGCTGCTCAGTAGTTATAGCCATCCCCATTACCCAGTGCTGCTCAGTAGTTGTAGCCATCCCCATTTTTACAGATGCTCTTATCTAGAGTGACTTACAGCTGTGAGAAGAAACATTTTAATACTTTTTTTGTACTGGTTCCCCATGGGAATCAAACCCACAACCCTAGCGTTGCAAGTGCCATGCTCTACCAACTGAGTCATCCACATTACCCAGTGCGGGGGTTTATAGCCATCCACATTACCCAATGATGGGGGTTTATAGCCTTCCACATTACCTAGTGCTGGGGGTTTATAGCCATCCCTGGTCCCCAGGGCTGGAGGGTTATAGCCATCGCTGTTCCCCAGTGATGGTGGGTTATAACCATCCCCATTACCCAGTGATGGGTGTTATAGCCATCCACATTACCCAGTGCTGGGGTTTATAGCCATCCACATTACCCAATGATGGGGGTTTATAGCCTTCCACATTACCTAGTGCTGGGGGTTTATAGCCATCCCTGGTCCCCAGTGCTGGAGGGTTATAGCCATCCCCATTACCCAGTGATGGGTGTTATAGCCATCGCTGTTCCCCAGTGATGGGTGTTATAGCCATCCCCATTACCCAGTGATGGGGGTTTATAGCCATCCCCATTACCCAGTGATGGGTGTTATAGCCATCGCTGTTCCCCAGTGATGGGTGTTATAGCCATCCCTGTTCCCCAGTGATGAGGGGTTATAGCCATCCCTGTTCCCCAGTGATGAGGGGTTATAGCCATCCCTGTTCCCCAGGGATGAGGGGTTATAGCCATCCCTGTTCCCCAGTGATGAGGGGTTATAGCCATCCCTGTTCCCCAGTGATGAGGGGTTATAGCCATCCCTGTTCCCCAGTGATGAGGGGTTATAGCCATCCCTGTTCCCCAGTGATGAGGGGTTATAGCTATCCCTGTTCCCCAGTGATGAGGGGTTATAGCCATCCTTGTTCCCCAGTGATGAGGGGTTATAGCCATCCCTGTTCCCCAGTGATGAGGGGTTATATCCATCCCTGTTCCCCAGTGATGAGGGGTTATAGCCATCCCTGTTCCCCAGTGATGAGGGGTTATAGCCATCCCTGTTCCCCAGTGCTGGGGGAGTGATAGTCATACCATCTATTCTTAGACCACAACATTCCTTCTGTTCAGGCAATTTCTGTCAATTCAGATGGGGGATGAATCAAACTCCTTTCTATTTTTAGCTCTTACATTGAATTAGTGTGGCAGCCGCTAGTAGAACACTAGGAGCTGGCGGTTACTTAGCAACTGGTACTTGGCAACCTTGTTGGTAAGCATTGATCGGGAAGGGGGAAGGAGAGATGGTGGCGGAGGGGGTGGGAGTATTCAAAAGCCAAAAATGAGTTCCTGTTTTGAATAATCTGGATATGCGGGAAGCTTTGGAGGCACTTTAGGGTGAATATATAAGCTGTTGATGTTATGCAGTGCCAAAATATAAATTTGTTACAGGCATTTCAGAGAAAAAAAGTGTGTATTCAAACAGCTACCTTTGGGGAAAGAGCACCTATTATAATGAAAGTGCTGCTCTTAGAAAGAATATCCATCAAGATTTCTGGAACTGATAACGTCATCAATTAACAATTCATTGCTTGAGTAGAATGAGTGGCTGCATAGTAATAAGTGATTATAGCTGTTGTACAGAGAGAGGATGGTGGATGGAGGGAGGAGGGTGAATGGAGGGAAGAGTGGATGGAGGGTGGATGGAGGGAGGATGGAGGGAAGAGTGTGGATGGAGGGTGGATGGAGGGAGGATGAAGGGTGGATCGATGGAGGGAGGTTGGTGGATGGATGGAGGGAGAGAGGAGGGTGGATGGAGGGATGATGGAGGGTGGTAGATGGAGGGAGAGAGGAGGGTGGATGGAGAGGGGATGGATGAAGGGTTAGAGGATAGATGGAGGGAAGAGGGTGGATGGGGAGAGAGGAGAGTGGATGGATGGAGGGAGGGAGGAGGGTGGTTGGAGCTACAGCTGTTATTGATCTCTGTGTGTAACACTGATGCATGAGAGAGACTGGGACTGGTGCCTCGCTCTCTCGCTCCCTTGCTCCCTCGCTCCCTCGCTCCCTCTCTGACTCTCTATTTCTCCCTCGTTCTCTCTCTGTGCACGTGTGTGAGGGAGAGAGAGACAGTATGACAGTTCTTCAGATTAATTAATTTAGTAATGCTTTATCTTTCATAACCCAGACGATGATTATCAAATTAACTATTAATGGGGATTATTATTAAAATGAGACATTTGACATGAACAAAAGCGCCAACAATCAGTATGACACTCACTCTGGTGACTGCTGTACCGTTAGTGCTCTGGTGACTGCTGTACCGTTAGTGCTCTGGGGACTGCTGTACCATTAGTGCTCTGGTGACTGCTGTACCGTTAGTTCTCTGGTGACTGCTGTACCATTAGTGCTCTGGTAACTGCTGTACCGTTAGTTCTCTGGTGACTGCTGTACCGTTAGTGGTCTGGTGACTGCTGTACCGTTAGTGGTCTGGTGACTGCTGTACCGTTAGTGGTCTGGTGACTGCTGTACCGTTAGTGGTCTGGTGACTGCTGTACCGTTAGTGGTCTGGTGACTGCTGTACCGTTAGTGTGAACTCCTATACGGCACACTGTAAAACGCCCGTCTGCTTGGCACAGAAAAAGTAAGATGAAGTCTGAGAAACATTATTACTGTATTCATGAATAATCCAGGGCGTTAGCACTCAGAAATGACAGGCCAATTTCACTGCCATTAAACATTTACATCTCCCCCAGGGAGTCGTTGTATTGTAGTAGAGTATAAGATGTTGTAACATACGCTGTTAGCCTACAGGTAGGAAGGATCCCGCCCTGTATCACTACAGCCACTGAGGCAGTCTACTAAACTAATGATGATAGCACATGATAGTTGGAGACACAATATTGCAAATCACAATCTGTATAAAAAAATCGGTGTGAACAATTGCTGTCATGTTTTGCATGGCTTGAGTGCAGATCTAGCAAAGTATCTTGCAGCAAAGTATCCTGCTAGCGAATTACGAGCTCATTTTGTTCCAAACTTCCAACCTTTCATAGTAGTATTATATATTATTATCATTCCAGTTGCTTGAAGAAAGATACCCAGTTACTGGCCACTGTCAGTCCTGTTTAAGAAAGATACCCAGTTACTGGCCACTGTCAGTCCTGTTTAAGAAAGATACCCAGTTACTGGCCACTGTCAGTCCTGTTTAAGAAAGATACCCAGTTACTGGCCACTATCAGTCCTGTTTGCTCCGTTATATTTTAATGGATCATTTAAATGATATCTTCCTTACAAATGAGCAACAGAATACCAGCTGACCTGTGTGAGAGCTTCTAGCTGAAAGGATGGCATGGCTGCTGCTATTTCTCTTTGGAAAGTTTGGAGTGTCGACTTTCATCAAGGCTGTTTTCCATTCATCAGAACAGGTCTGGCCCAAAGCAAGAGCTAGGCTCCAGACAAAGGGAGGGAGGAAGTGAAGGAAGGAAAGAAGGAGGGCGAGAGAGAGAGACAGTGAGACAGAGAGAGAGACAGAGAGAGACAGAGACAGAGTCAGAGAGAGCTAAATCACCAGCACCTCTCTCTCTCTCTCTCTCTCCCAGGCATCAGAGGGTGTCTGTAATGTAATGGTCTATTTGAGCAGGAGAATAACAAAAGGAACCCAATATAACTTCACTGTCTGGAGGAGGGAAATGGGACTGTGTGATTTATCAAACAGCCTTCATATGGACCTGTGGGCCTTTATCAGAGGAAAGAGTTACACACTCGCACATAGACGCAGAGCATTTCAAACGGACACACACACATGCACGCACGTACATATACAGAGAGGCTGTGTGTGTCTATCCAGTGACAGTCATTACAGGTAGATTAGCCCCTCATCTCCTGTGTGAAATAGCCTATTTCCAGCATGGTGGCCACACACACAGCAGTGATTGAAGAGGCGAGAGGGCCGTCCATACCGTAACACACAGGTCACAGCCCAATGTCCCAGCCGCGCTGCCCCAGGTCTGTTTGCGTGTCTGGAACAGGGGAAGGACACTCTCAGATGAGTGTCTTCATCTGCAAGAGATCAGGTTGGCTTGCTTATCCAG
>CM042399.1:31670058-31680058 GCA_023634145.1 Thymallus thymallus
TGGGACGACCTGTCCTAGGTAGTTTACCAATGGTCTGGAATTTTCGTCGAACAGTGGAATGATATACTTAGAATTGCTTGGAAATGGAATGATGTACTTTGAATTGCTTGGAAATGGATTTGTAACCCCTCCCAGACTCATGGGCATCAGTAATCCTACTTCTGAGGGCCTCGGGTAGGTCTTTTGATCTTTGAATGATGTGTTACCACAAACCCATATGGTTAAGACCAAACCAGACCAATTTTCTTATCTTATCTTTTCTCTCTAATGTTTTCTAATCCTTTACACTTGTTTTGGTACCTAATTCAAATACACCATTTTATGTGATGGTAAAGGTATGGGTGTACTAACTTTTCCCCCATAAGGAAAAGGCATTTTTGTTTATTTTAATTGCATAACATAACACGTTTTTTGCGTGGTTTGTTAAATTGTGTAACCTTTTTTTGTCAATAGTGTTGAAGTGAAGATTACATAGGGGGTGTACTTACATTTTCACATGACTGTATATATATCGCCCAGCCCTACTCCACTCCATGGCAAAATGTATAGAATTGTGTGTGTGTGTGTGTGTGTGCGTGCCTGTGTGTGTGTGTGTGTGCGTGTCAAGGACAAATACTGAGTAATAAAACAGACATTTATAACTATTGTATGCCTTTGTAACTCAGAGAGTTCAATTAATGACAATCACATCTAGCTTTCTGTGTTTCTGAGCTGGAAACTGTAGAGAGAAGAGCTTCATTGTTACTATCAGTCCAGTATTTCAATTAGCTTCAGTCTGCCTTGGGATCGATTGAGGAACTGTTAACAAGATTCGTTCCAAATAAACAGAGTCTAATCTCTGAGCTGACTGTGTGATTTAGTGAGATAAGAACCCTCTGAATCTTTAAATGCTTTCTTCTTCTCATTTGACTCAGTTGAAATAAACTAAGCTAGGTAGGTTGGCTGTACATAGAGAGATAAAGCTGATAGTATATGGGCATGATACTATGTAAACAAAATCAACATTTAGAGAACTCCGACCTGTTTGTTTTCGTGTGTTTGTGTGTGTGTGTGTGTGTGTGTGTGTGTGTGTGCGTGTGTGTGTGTGTGTGTGTGTGTGTGTGTGTGTGTGTGTGTGTGTGTGTGTGTGTGTGTGTGTGTGTGTTTGTGTGTGTGTGTTGGTGCATATTACAGTGCCTTCTGAAAGTATTCATACCCCTTGACTTATTCCACATTTTGTTGTGTTACAGCCTGTCAGGCTCTGGCCATAGAGAAGCCTATTGCTTCTCTACGTAGCTGAGTCTGACAGGTCTATTCTTTCTGTTTCTGGTGGTGGCTTGTGTCACAGTGAAAGTAAGTGTGCTACGTTTTTCACGTTTGTTGTATCGTGTTTGTTTTGATAGATAGATAGATAGATAGATAGATAGATAGATAGATAGATAGATAGATAGATAGATAGATAGATAGATAGATAGATAGATAGATAGATAGATAGATAGATAGATAGATAGATAGATAGATAGATAGATAGATAGATAGATAGATAGATAGATAGATAGATAGATAGATAGATAGATAGATAGATAGATAGATAGATAGATAGATAGATAGATACTTTATTGATCCCCGAGGGGGAAATTTCTTTGTCAAGCAGCTACAACAACAAAACACAGGGCAGGTGCAAAATGCCACAACGAAAGTACACAAAAGACAGATACACGGTACATGATACATAGAGTGGCAGTATGGAAAAAGTATAGAAATACAAGAAATCTGGAGTGCAAAAAAAGCTATAAAAAGACATTGCATAGTATGGGTGGCTGGGAGTTCGTCATTGAGTTTGTGTTATACCTAGTATAATAAAAATGTCGAACTACAATCCCTGCGCTGCGTCTTGGTCTCTCCATGCACCCTCTCGTGACACAGCCTAAATAAAAAATTGATCAAATCTGTTTTTCCTTACCCATATACACACAATACCCCATAATGACAAAGTGAAAACGTGTTTTCAGAAATGTTTGCAAATTTATTGAAAATGAAATATTGAAATATCTCATCTATTCACACCCCTGAGTCAATACATGTTAGAATCACCTTTGGCAGCGATTACAGCTGCGACTCTTTCTGGGTAAGTCTCTAAGAGCTTTGCACACCTGGATTGTACAATATTTGCACATTATTATTTTAAAAATTCTTCAAGCTCCGTCAAATTGGTTGTTGATAATTGCTGGACGACCATTTTCAAGTCTTGCCATAGATTTTCAAGCAGATTTAAGTCAAAACTGTAACTCCGCCACTCAGGAACATTCACTGTCTTCTTGGTAAGCAACTCCAGTGTAGATTTGGCCTTGTGTTTTAGGTTATTGTCCTGTTGAAAGGTGAATTCGTCTCCCAGTGTCTGGTGGAAAGCAGGTTTCCCTCTAGGATTTTTCCTGTGCTCCATTCTGTTCCTTTTTTATCCTGAAAAACTCCCCAGTCCTTAACGATTACAGATAACTGTGTGGGATACAGAGATGAGGTAGTCAATAATGTTAAACACTATTATTGCAGTCCATGCAACTTATTATATGACTTGTTAAGCACATTTTTACACCTGATCTTATTTAGGCTTGACATAACAAAGGGGTTGAATTCTTATATACTTAAGACATTTCAGCTTTTCATTTTTAATTAATTTGTAAACATTTCTAAATATATTATTCTAGTTTGACATTATGGGGTAATGTGTGTAGGCCAGTGACAAAAAAATCTACATTTAATACATTTTAAATTCAGGCTTTAACACAAACAAATGTGGAAAAGGTCAAGGGGTGTGAATACTTTCTGAAGGCAATGTATGTGTGTTCTTTTAAACGGGTTCCATTGGGATATACAGTATAGTAGTGTACATTCTTTGAACAAGTATTGTTTAAACATTTTGATTAATTCAGCAGCATATACCATTATAATGCAATACACTGATAATGCATAGTTCATGCAATACTATCTCAAAGCAGTAATAACTACTGCATGATATTAACAGACATCAAGGCAATTGACTGTCCATATATTTCTGATCCTAGAATAGCAGAAATATGAATAACAAACTCTGATTCTATTATAAAACATCAAACAAGAAGCTTTGCACGCTGAATAAGGCAACAAACCTCGCAGCCTTTGCATATTGTATTGTTCTTTCACTTTTGGTTTATACAGTAAGCAATGACAAAACCTCTCTTTGAATATGAACCCCATGTATTAACTGAACATAATCAAAGTCTTCCTCTTTGTAGATTTCTTCCCTGTGATCTTTATACTCTAGCCAGAGTCCCAGCGTCATCCTGTGCTGCTGGAGTAAACAAGCCCCACATCGTGTTTTGAAGCTCCTCTTAGCTCTGCTCTGCTCTGCTCTGTGCGGGGGGATATCTCGCTGTCTCTGTCTGTCTCTCTCTCTCTTTCTCTCTCTCTCTCTCTCTCTCTCTCTCTCTCTCTCTCTCTCTCTCTCTCTCTCTCTCTCTCTCTCTCTCTCTCTCTCTCTCTATCAATCTAGCCTACACTCTCTCTCTCTGTCTCTCTCTCGCTCTCTCTCTGCATCTCTCTCTCTCTCTCTCTCTCTCTCTCTCTCTTTCTCACACTCTATATCTCTCTCTCTCACTCTTTCGCACACACTCTCTCTCACACACACTTTACTGGAATCAATTGACCTATAACTTAATTAATGGTTTTGGTATCCTGGTCTAGTCTGGTGCCCAGACTCGTCAGCCCTGGGTTAGTGTCTTAAATGCTGCCCTTCATGCCAACGGGCAGTTCTTTGGTGGTGCCCTTTTCTTTACGGTATAATCTTTTCTCCAGCCCTACTTTAAATGACTGGGATCATTCGGACAGACACACACTCTCACACTTTCTTGCTCATCTTTGCATGACTTCTGCTCAGCCTATACATCAAATCAGTGAGAAGAGTAGAGGGCTAGCTCTTCCTCTATAGGTCCTAGTTAAGCAACAGGAGACCAGCAGCCAAATCAAACATTTAGAAATCTAGGTTACTGGCACGCGTGAAATTATAATGCTGCTCTTTCATATGTGGGAGGGTGACACAGGCGATTTGAAGCTGTGGGACTGATATTTTTCGCCTCTGCATAACATAACCTGATTTTCTAGAACTCTGCTGTGACAGGCAGAGCTGCTTCCATTCTGTCTGTCTCCTGCTGACTTTGTTTTTTAGCTTTTTTTTATTTATTTTTAACCCCCTCACACACACAGCCTTGGCCACACAACACACGTGTGAGACATTATGCAGATAAGGCCTATATTATGCATACACTGGTTTTACAGGTTATTACTCTGCCGGTACAAGTTATCACTCTGGATTGTCTATAAAGTTATTCCATTGTTGTCCCGTAGCCTAGCTGTCACTGTCCTGTCCACTGTTTCAATGTCCTTGTATGCATCACTGTCGACAACCAGCCTCTTGTTTTCTGAAATATGTCTGGAGCATTAGCTCTCAGAAGGTAAAAAATAAAATGCACGCACACACACACACACACACACACACACACACACACACACACACACACACACACACACACACACACACACACACACACACACACACACACACACACACACACACACACACACACACACACACACACACACACACACACACACACACACACACACACACAATTGCAATTGTTTAGCCATGCATCCTCCCCTGAGCATGGGGCATCAGGACAAAAGGACAGCAGGCCAGCTCTATAAATACAGCAGTGTCTATCGCTCTGCTGTGCTGTGGGTCCATACAGTATCCCTGGGCTCAGTACACTGTAATTATGACAGCCAGAGTCTTGGGGGGAGGGATATATACAGACACAGTGCTGGGAGGTGCCACAGATCACATTCATATGAGAAATTAAGAGATGGACATACAAACAGACGCACCCACACTCATGGAAACACACAGACATACCCACACACATGGAAACACACAGACACACCCACACACATGGAAACACACAGACACACCCACACACATGGAAACACACAGACACACCCACACACATGGAAACACACCCACATACACAGAAACACACAGACACACCCACATACATGGAAACACACAGAGACACCCACACACATGGAAACACACAGACGCACCCACACACATGGAAACACACAGACACACCCACACACATGGAAACACACAGACACACCCACACACATGGAAACACACCCACATACACGGAAACACACAGACACACCCACATACATGGAAACACACAGACACCCACACACATGGAAACACACAGACACACCCACACACATGGAAACACACAGACACACCCACACACATGGAAACACACAGACACACCCACACACATGGAAACACAAATATGCCTTACGAGCACACACACGGACACACACACGGACACACACACGGACACACACAAGCACGCACACACAAGCACGCACACGCAAGTGCACACATAGACGCACACTCACACACTTTGTCAAAGTAATTGAGCAACATTCACTTGGATTTGACAGAGACAGGTCTATGAGTGAGTAAATAGCTGGCAGGCCTGCCATGCATCTCCATGAAGGGAACACATTGACTTTGGTGATTTACAGAAGAGAATGAGTCCATGCAGATGGAGGAATTATATTGCTCAGTGCGTGTGCCTTGCGTGGGTGCGTGCTTGTGTGTGTCAGCCTGAAGAGGATTTGAGGTGATTTATGCACAGGCTCTTTTTCTGGTGTGAGTTCAGTCCAGGTGACTGCAGTTAAACCCCCCTACATTAGACATGTTTGTCTTCTAGTTAAGGCTCCTTCATTGATATTCATGGTTTTTTATTAATATCGACTTCATCTAGATCAAATGGCATTGCTAAAGGTTCACTACTCAGACTGTATTGTTGTATTTTTGTGCTGTCTAAATGCCTCCCTCATCTTTATTCATATCTTATTTTTATCTTTTTTTTCCAAATCATTCTAAACGGTCTGACTTTTCTGTTCTGTATTTGAGCTCTTTGTCCACCTCTTTCATCTAATTTACCCCAAGATCTGATCATCGCTGAGTGCAGTTTAGGAGTTCCAGGTAGAACCCTTTTGCTTCCATCAAGGTGCATTGTGGTATGTACAGTAGGCATGTTGAGATGTAAACACATGACTGTTTATTACACACCGACCCTGACATTTAAGTCAACAGTAGAGAGCACTACATGACAATAAAGAACATATCTGCCAGCTCTGTGATATATGGGCCACCCAATCTGAATAGCCCGAGAAGTAAACTGTCAGAGTGATGGCTTTGATAAGAGCTACTTCCATTTACATTCTCAGGTCTAACATTATGTCTGAGAGAAGAGACAAATTGCCGCCATGTTACAAAGCCCCAGTGGCTGGCTTTGATGTTTGTCATACCCTTTCAAACAGTATACTACCGAGACAACTACACTATGCCTTGTCTTGAATGACCCCCTACTACCTACACTACCGTTCAAAAGTTTGGGGTCACTTAGAAATGTCCTTATTTTTTAAAGAAAAGCACATTTTTTGTCCATTAAAATAGCATCAAATTGATCAGAAATACAGTGTAGACATTGTTAATGTTGTAAATGACTATTGTAGCTGGAAACGGCTGATTTTTTGTTATGGAATATCTACATAGGCGTACAGAGGTCCATAATCAACAACCGTCACTCCTGTGTTCCAATGGCACATTGTGTTAGCTAATCCAAGTTTATCATTTTAAAAGGCTAAATGATCATCAGAAAACCCTTTTGCAATTATGTTAGCACAGATGAAAACTGTTGTGCTGATTAAAGAAGCAATAAAACTGGCCTTCTTTAGTTGAGTATCTGGAGCATCAGCATTTGTGGTTTCGATTACAGGCTCAAAATGGCCAGAAACAAATAACTTTCTTCTGAAACTCATCAGTCTATTCTTGTTCTGAGAAATAAAGGCTATTCAATGTGAGAAATTGCTAAGAAACTGAAGATCTTGTACAACGCTGTGTTCTACTCCCTTCACAGAACAGGGCAAACTATCTCTAACCAGAATAGAAAGAGGAGTTGGAGGAAGCAAGAGGACAAGTACATTAGAGTGTGTAGTTTGAGAAACAGACGCCTCACAAGTCCTCAACTGGCAGCTTAATTAAATAGTACCCGCAAAACATCAGTCTCAACGTCAACAGTGAAGAGGCGACTCCGGGATGCTGGCCTTCTAGGCAGTTGCAAAGAAAAAGCCATATCTTCCTCTGTCCATATTGAAGCATACACAATTAATGCCCATCATACAGTACACAGATCAGGTAAGCGACCACACAATCTCACTATCATATTACTGACTAGCTATCTTAGATGATCTATGTCAAATCCATACCATGTAGGAGATCTCTCTACTGAACTTTAAAGATCTTCAAAAGAACACACCTCTCTCTCTCTCTCTCTCTCTCTCCCTCTCTCCCTCTCTCTCCCACTCATCCTCTTCATGTGTTGTTGTTACTGCAATATTCTCTCTAGGATACGATTATATCATTCCATATCATAAACAGGCATCATTATTACTGCCTTCAGTTCCTTGAAAAGAATGATACATTTTTATGTTTATGTTTGTGTAAGCTAAAGGAGTCTCCAGTACAAGCGCATGATGCTGATTGGTGAAGAGGTTGGAAATCCTAGACTTCCGGCTGGTTGAATCTTATCCCATCGTGGATGGGGCGTGGAAGACGGGCTGTCAGATCCACAGATGGTAGAGATTATCATGGAGATTATACCTGTAATTTTATACCTGTAATTGAATCCTTATCAGACTCTTGTCAGTATACAGTAATATGCCATTTGAACTTCTTCCTCCCTCCCTCATCTCCCCTCCCTGCTCTCCTCTCGTGGCTGCGGCCGTGTGGCTTCTCTCTCTCTCTCTAGCTCTCTCTCTCTCTCTCTCTCTCTCTCTCTCTCTCTCTCTCTCTCTCTAAGCCCTGGACACGCTTTGCAGGGCATGATGGTTAATATTAAAGTCAGCTGATTTGCAAGTGGTAGAGCCTCCTCACACTGTTCAGCCTCTCTCAACCCTTTGAACAGATAAAAACCCCAGAGGAATCATGGGAAACATTTTCACCAGTAGAAGTGATTTCAGAGTTGAGTTGCTGGAAAGAATGAGGCTAGAATGAGCAGAGCGGTCTCTATCAATCTAGCCTACACTCTCTCTCTCAATGTCTCTCGCTCTCTCTCTCTCTCTCTCAATTCAATTCAATTCAATTCACTTTATTGGCATGACGCAACAATGTACATATTGCCAAAGTATCATACATCAATATATTTTTTTTCTTCTATATATTTATATATATATATTTTTTTCTATTTTATATATATATATATACATACATATACACACGCACATACATATATATACACATATATACATACATACACACATATATATATATTTAAAAAAAATATATATATAATTACATCAAAGAACAAATAACAACAGGAAAAAATAAAATAAATGCATTAAATATGTCAGGCACTGTCCCTCAACTTGTGGCAGGCAGCAACATAGCATGCTGCCAGCGCACAGCTGGTCATGTCTTCCCCCAAAAGGATCGGCAGCCTTTCTATGTCAGAGAGGTCCTCAAAGCCCCGGACTACTTGTTCAAATTTGGGGAAGTGACTCTCTCTGATAGTTTTATATTTTTGACATTTGGTCAGGAAATGCAGCTCTGTCTCTGGTTCTGCTGTGGTGCAGTGGTTGCACAGCCTTTCCTCTACAGGGAGCCAGGTTTTCCTGTGTCTACCCTTCTCAATAGCAAGGCTGTGCTCGCTGAGCCTGTACTTTGTCAAGGTTTTCCTGAGGTTTTGATCAGTCACTATGGTCAGATAGTTTGCCATGGTGTACTGTCGATTTAGGGCCAAATAGCACTGCATTTTGCTTTGTGCTTGTGTTTGTGTTTTCCAATAGGTAATGTAGTTTTGTTTTAGATGTTTTGTAATTTGGTTAATTCTTATTGATTGGATGTTCTGGTCCTGAGGCTTCAGTGTGTTAGTGGAACAAGTTTGTGAACTCAGCCCCTGGACCAGTTGGATGAAGGGACTCTTATCTTTGCTCAACTCTTGGTATTGCAGGGCTTGGTAATGATATGAGAGGGGGTCACTGTGTTTTAGGTGTTTCCAAAACTTAATTGCTCTTTTTTGAGTTTTTAATATTAGTGGATATCGGCCTAATTCTGCCCTGCATGCATTGTTTGTAGTTTTCCTCTGGACATGTAGGAGAATCTTACAAAGTTCCGCGTGCAAGGTCTCAATGGGATGTTTGTCCCAGTGGGTAAAATCTTGTTTTGTAAGTGGACCCCACACCTCGCTGCCATAGAGTGCGATTGGTTCAATCACACATTTAATTAGTTTTTGCCAAATTGTAATAGGTATTTCAATTTGGATTTGTTTTTTAATGGCGTAGAATGCCCTGCGTGCTTTGTCTCTCAGTTCATTCACTGCATTATTTAGGTGTCCAGTCGAACTTATTTTTAAACCTAAATAGTTGTATTGTGTGCAATACTCTATATGTTTTGCACCAATTGAGAACTTTGGTTTTATTCCCTGGGATCTGGAATTTGTCTGGAAAATCATTATTTTGGTCTTTTTGGGGTTTACTCTCTCTCTCTCTCTCTCTCTCTCTCTCTCTCTCTCTCTCTCTCTCTCTATCGATCTAGCCTACACTCTCTCGCTTTCTCTCTCTCTCTATCTCTATCAATCTAGCCTACACTCTCTCGCTCTCTCTCTCTCTCTCTCTCTCTCTCTCTCTCTCTCTCTCTCTCTCTCTCTCTCTCTCTCTCTCTCTCTCGCTCTCTCTATCAATCTATCCTACACTGTCTCTCTCAATCACTCTCTCTCTCTCGGTCGCTCTCTCTCTCTCTCTCTCTCTCTCTCTCTCGCTCTCCCTCTCTCTCTATCAATCTAGCCTACACTCTCTCTCTCTCTCTCTCTCTCTCTATCAATCTAGCCTACACACTCTCTCTCGCTCTCTCTCGCTCTCTCTCGCTCTC